>JASDQU010500769.1:27051-48589 GCA_032191745.1 Picea mariana | reverse complement strand
ATATATATATATATATATATATATATATATATATATAAAACATGGATTTGTGGATCATAAGTGATTTTCAAATATATGAAAAATGGGAGAATAATATGTTCAATGAATACAACTCCTTAATGATGAACTAGGGGAGTTGCCTACTCTTCCTTCACAAAATAATTTGGGTAATTGTAAACAAGTTTATAAGACAATGTTCAAATTTAATAATGAGATGGATTATTATAAGATTAGATTGGTTGTAAATAGATTTTTTTAAGAGATATATGTAGAATATCATGAAACTTTTTTCATATTGTAAAATATTTTTGTCAATGTTAAATCTAGATTATAATGAAATATTTTCTCATGTAGTGAAACTTGATGTTATTAAAATAATGATTTTTCTAGATATTAAATTTAGATGAAAAATGTATTATCAAAATGTTGAGAGAGGTTTGTTCATCAATATCATCTTAGTTTTTTTTTTTGCAAATTGTACAATTCATGATATGGTATCAAGCAAGCAAATTCCAATAGCTTGGTATTCATTTATAGTCATTTTGATTTATTTGTATTTAACATATTAATGTAAAGGTTTTTATTATTCTATTATGTTAATAACTTTGTCCTAATTTTTTATATTTGTGAAAAAAAATTATATTGATAAAAAAAAATGTGAATAAAAGGAACTATATATTAACAACAATACCTAGCATTATAATGTTTGTAGTCTATCACCTGTCTTGCCTCGTTTGGGAAACCAGGGTAGGTGGCCTCAAAAAAAAAAAAACAATTGTCATTGTTTGAACAAAACAGTAGAGATGACTAACTATAAAAAATGGTCACCATGATCGATTAAACAAAGGCCATGACCAACTAACATACATTGTGAGGCAAGGATTCTGTCATTCTTTGCATAAGTGAAAAAACCAAAAGAAGAACATAAACTTGGAGGAGCTAATCCATATGTGAACCTGGAATGCCATGCATGTTGTAAGTTGGGACGAACTTTTGGCCAAAATTCAAGCTCCGCTTGTTTGTTGGAGCTTTAGTCATGGCGTTGACCAGGAGGTCCATTCGTTGGCCAAGAATTTGTTGAATGTGCACCTGGTCGTCAAGCTTCTGTCGCATTTCAAAGATGAGTTGAAGATGTTCTTCTAGAAGTCGATGAGGGGAGAGTTGAGGTGGCTCCACCATCAAATCAACATTCATTGTCGAGTCAACATCCATATTCAGGTCTGCATCCATGGTCGTCGGTTGATTTTCCACCTGCCAACTAAGAGGAATTTCTTTCTCCACAAGGCATCCCCTAGTGCCAAAAACATGAACCAGTGTGTGTACTCTGAGAAGGGAAATTTCCAAATGGTGGAGTATGCTCCTCAAGAAGGAGAATTTCATCTTCGATAGGGCAATTTCCAAAGTCAATTAAGGGATTAGAGGGGGGAGGAAAGGGTTTCTTAGGAGGTTCCAAACAATTTTGTCTTGGGTAGGAGTGCTGGTGGTGATTAGAGCTAGTTGAGAGGAGTCAAGATGGTTGCATTGTAATACAATGGCCCCCTTCTGGATTTTTCCCTCTCCCTTGGCATGTCATAGGAAATATGGGTGGAACTGTGTAGGGAGATCAACAAAGGAGTGATGACGGATGACCAGAGGTACAAGAGCAAGAGGGAGCTGAGGAGCAAAAGAACTTGCAGAAGTGAAGGTGTGGGAGAGCGGTCAGGGGCGCTAGTCTTCATAGTGCCTTGTGAATTGACAGGGATAGTCTCCATGAAAGTTGATGTGACTTCTCTTATAGACCTGGTACCTAGCTTAGTACGCCCAACCTGGTTTGCACAAGGGGGCATTAAATTTGCATGGATATCCCAACGCACTACCATAACTCCTGGATTAATGCGGGTCATTCAAATTGGATGGGAAGGAGGTTGGCGGATGGGGTTAATAACACCCATTGCTACCCAATGCCACCTGTCATACGCTAAGGGTCGTCTGTCACCCCATCTGGGAATATTGATAAACTTAATAACTTACATTATTTTTATTTTCTTGACATACATGTTTGACAAATAGGTAATGTAATTTCTTTGTCTCTATCCAAATATGCTTTACAAACCAATTTAACTTATCAGGACTTTTGATGGTGTTTTGGTTTGATACATCACCTTTGGTCAGTGATGTGGATCATAGGAATTGCAGGGTTCTTCACAAGTTAGATTTACCACAACAACAATAAATATGTCAATTGAGAGAAGTCAAGTTCATCAACTTCAAAGAAAAATTGGAACTCAAAACTTTTCGTTAGATTTACCACAACAACAATAGATATTTCAATTAAGAGAAGTCAAGTTCATCAACTTCAAAGAAAGATTGGAACTTAGAAGTATTTGTTGTTTAGCACTTCCATGTTTTTAATAGATGGTTTATTTGTTGTTGTTTGGACTGCCATTTTTTAATCTCATCAACTTCAAAGAAAAATTGGAACTTAAAACTTTTCGTTAGATTTACCACAACAACAATAGATATTTCAATTAAGAGAAGTCAAGTTCATCAACTTCAAAGAAAGATTGAAACTTAAAAGTTTTCGTTGTCTAGCACTTCCAAATTTTTAATAGATGGTTTATTTGTTGTTGTCTGGACTGCCATTTTTTAATCTAAAAGAATTATATTGAAAATATTTTATGGGAGTTTTTAAAAAAAATTCAAAAGTAAAATAATATTGTATTTAGTTTTGATATATTTTAATTTAAAAAAAAATTCAAAAGTAAAATACTATTATATTTAGTTTTGATATATGTTAATTATATATAGCAGGTTTTTTATCATTTTAATAATAATATATAATTATTAATAATTTGGTGTATGTTTTTACAATTATTTATAATTGTTTTAAAAAAAATGGGAAACAAATCATATAAATAAAGACAAATTGTGTAAAAAACTCTTCAAAATTTTCCACACAAATTATTTTCAAAATTTAAAAAAAATAATGTGTTGAAATGTGTAAAAAACTCTGCACATAATGTTCCTCCGCTAAAGACTGGATACAATACAAAATTAATGCACAGAAATGAAAAGAGTGCATGAGAGAATATGAAAACTCTTGTTACAATTTTTTTATTTTATTTTTAAATCCCTTCAAATATATGAGACATTCAATATTTTTTTTAGGTTGGAAAAAGGGTATACAAGTTAGGGGTGAGAATCGAACTTAAAACCTTCTTTACAAATTTTCTTTTATATACACTATACTTGTCAATCTGTCTACACCCCTACAAACTATATAGACATTCAATATTACTATGAAAATGTAAGTGTGTATGTTTGGAATGCTTAAATGGACATGCAAACAACAAAGGATATCAGAGTGTACAGAAGAAATTAGGAAAAATACACAATTGGAAATAAAAACCATATAGAAGCCAGACACTAGTGGCAGTGGCGCCTAAGCACCTAACAGTTCTTCTGATACTAAAAGTCTCTTTTCCACGAGCATTACTTGACTTAAGACCTTATTACACTTTTGTACAAACTACAAATTTTCAGAAATTTCACATGGAAGAATCACATCTACAGCCTCATCTGTATTTATTCATGAAAGGCATATCCAATAGAATCGGTCAGACTTTATGTTAAAAGTTAGATGTCTCCAGCCTCATCTGTATTCATTAGTAACAAGGCATGTCCAATAGAGTCGGTTAGACTGTACGTTAAAAAGTTGAATGCGGTTTATCAGATACGCAGTACACATACTGATTTAAATAGACAGCACTACATACCCAAGTTGAAGAGCTGTTTGAATAACTACAGAAGAAGTTTGTGAGTGTTGCTCAGCTTCCCCCACAGTGTTCTCTTGGAGGAAATTCTGCATGTCAAGATGTGAGGAAGAAGCTTTCCCCACAGTGTTCTGTTGGAGGAAATTCTGCATATCAAGATGAGAAAAAGACGCCTCCAGTTGATCTGATTTCCCTGAGAAGCCTTCGTAATCCTCTATCTAAAAAATAAAAAAAAACTTTGAGCCTCTTTGCATGAACAAATATAAGGAGAGAGAGAGAGTCTGTACCACCTTGCTACGCAGAAACCGGTTCTCAGCAAGTAATAGACACTCCTGCATACATAAAACAAAAGGGTGTTGACAGCATTAGAAAACCTGATATGGCTATATTTAAGAAAAACAATGTGATGTTATGGTATTTTAATTCTCTGATAAACATAAATCCTACTTGGAAGTTGCTATAATTTTTTTGGCTCTATGTTTCCCGTATTGTATGACTGGTACAAGCTTGCCCTGGCCATTATGCAACCATTGAGCATTTTCGACTTTGGATTCTTTTCAGTTTTCAAAGAAGGGCTAAGATATTTCTGATGTTTGTGCTTCCAAATATTTGATTTAACTCTGGGGGATAAGATATTTATAAGGTTTTTTTTTTTTTTTAATTTTCATATTTATATATTTAGAAAAGATAACTTTTATATAAGATTTAAATTTTTTATTTCCCGATGTTGATGATGTAACTTGGATAATGCTTCAAAACATATTATTATTAATTTTCTTTTAATTTAAAATAAATTATTATTTATCATGATATTTTGTAAAGGAAGAAATCCAGACATGGCATTCATCTTTTTAAGAATAGATAATTGGTTAAAAATTAAGATTATTGTATTAAGAATTAAGTTTTTAAAAAAATATGTGTTATAAAAATTATTTTTGCCTGTCCAACCTTTATATTTCAAAATCTCTTACAAAGTTTTTTTAAGTTATATTATTTATTTTNAAGAAATCCAGACATGGCATTCATCTTTTTAAGAATAGATAATTGGTTAAAAATTAAGATTATTGTATTAAGAATTAAGTTTTTAAAAAAATCTGTGTTATAAAAATTATTTTTGCCTGTCCAACCTTTATATTTCAAAATCTCTTACAAAGTTTTTTTAAGTTATATTATTTATTTTTTATTTATATTTTCGATTTAATAACAAGTGGTTAATAGAGAACATATTGATCCATGATGGAAACCTTCATAATCTAGATTTATAAAGCAAGTTAAAGCATGTTGAGAAGGAGATAAAGTGAGACTGGATGTGATTTGCAGAAAGCTCTTTCCTTTATACTTGTTGCAAAGAAAATTGTTGTAATAGGGTTTATATATATATATATATATATATATATATATTATAATAATAATAATAATAATTAATTTATTTGTTATATGTATATAATAATATATTTATATGTTAATTTATGATGTATATATAATTTAATTTTTTAATATTTATTAGATTCTAGTTTTGATCTTGGAGAATATAAAGATAAAAATATTCATGGTTCACATAATTTACAAAACGATACATGTTATTTATATGTCCTATTTGTGGATGCACATATCATAATTATAATTGGATATACCTTTAAGAAACTTTGAACTTTCATGGATATTATATATCCTATATTTGTGGATGCACATAGAGTAAGAGAAATCTTGTTGGATAGGTCTTTTTGAAACCAATTTATGGAACAAAATTTTCATGAAGAAATATCTAAAAGGATTAGATATCATCTCCTGGTTGCGTAAGGACGCCAACTCCACTTAGAATTCTTCTATTATCTGGCAGAATCTGATGCTTTCTTTGCCAATTATTAAACGTTGGTTGGCATGGGAAATTGGGACAGGACAACGTATTCTTCTCGGGTGTGACCCATTCATTGGTTGCTTGGATCACTATCACCTTTCCAAATTGCTCCTTCAAGAATTAAATAGTCAATCTATTTTTTCTTTAGCTCAAGCCACCGTGATCGACACAACTAGAGCACATCAACAATGGATGGACGCCCAATATATGGGATTATGTGATACACACAACATGGAATGGGAAGAGTTCACTCAAAACCTCAGAAGCAGTGGCATCCGATTGAGCAATGCAAAGGACAAACTCTCTTGGTCTTGGAACCATTCGACTGGTAAGGTCACAACCAATTTAGCATATCAGTTCATACTTTATACAAATAAACTGGCTGTAGAGAAGTGGTGGCATAAAGCGATATGGACGATTAAAATTACAGTCAAAATAATATGCTTCATGTGGTTCTGCATAGAAGACTGCATACTCACAGGTATCAATTACCAAAAAAGAGGTGGAATTGGCCCCTCAGTCTGCGCCTTGTGCCTTAAAGCTGAAGAATCTACCACACACCTTTTTGTAGAATACCAGATCACACAACTTATTTGGGCCAATGTCCTCACAACTTTGAGGATTGATAGTGATTGGAAGAGAGCCACCATTGAAGAAAATTTAAAACACTCGTTCTTCAAACTTCCTAACTTAAGACACATTCCATTTTTTATTATATGGGACATTTGGAAATACAGAAATAAAATTCTGTTTGAAAATTGGACAAAGAATGACCCCCGGATATACAAGAAAATTCTGCTCTCCATTAAAGAACACCCATATAAAGAGGAAGTAGTCAATTTAGAAGTATTAATGAGTCTAATCTACTTCAATGACAACCCAATTGGCTTCTTTGATGGTGCAGCGGCAGAAAATGAGTGTGGCATAGGTATTTATTTAAAAATCACTCTCAGACACACCATCCAAACTCATTTTGCTGGAGTTTGTTGGAGGAACGGGGAACAATATGAAAGCTGAGATGATGGGATTGTGGGGAATCCTTCTATTTTCCACACATTACTCTTTTAAAAAATTAATGGTGGCAGGCTACTCAAAGGTCACCATTGATTGGATAAATGACAAAGCCAATCTAGATCTTAAGTATCTCAGCCACTGGAAGGAGAAGATCAACACATTAAAGAAAGGTTTTGAAACCATAAAATTCATGCACATCCACAGACAGTTTAACAAAGTTGTAGACAACTTCTCCAAAAAGGCTCTCAATGATACTCTAGAGTGGCTATTTTTCGAAGAGTTCGTCAATGGATCTACTGTTAGATCCGGAGAATTACACATCCTATAAGGTGGCTCTAATCAGAAAAAGCTATTGGATTATAAAGTGTTTTAAACAAATAAAATAACTACAAGTTAACATAATTAAACGATATAAAAGAAAAATGAATATTCCAATCATAAAAGACACGACTATTATAAATTGAAAGTTTCAATTGATTCTAATAAGAATAACAATGAATCTATTTTTTTTTAAGTGGAAAAAAATAATTGGATATACTTTTAAGAAACTTTAAACTTGCATGGATATTAGGGATTAGTTTCAATGTTCGAAGAGCAATTGCATGGATGTTCAATGTTTATCCCAACATTACAAGTGTACGTTCCGACAATGGAGGTGGACTTCCACGTATGTTGCTCAAACATGAGATGAGTTGATACTAGATATATAAATAGAGTGACGAAGATTCCCCAACATGAAATGAGTTGATACTAGACATATAATTAGAGTCATGAAAAGATTCAGAGCGCATTCGTAAGGATAAAACTATTAAAATTGTTATATAATGATGAATATTTTATAATAAAATTAAACTGCTAAATTTGTTAAAATGAAGAATTTGCTATATTAAGAATATTTTATAATAAAATTAAAAAGTTTAATAATGGAGAATTTTTTATAATAAAATTTGAAAAATGTATTATAAAGTAACAAAAATGAATGATCTATTAATGTAAATTATTATATAATTTTAATCTATTTTACATTAATATAGAGATCTAATCCCACAATATATAAAATAATAAATTTGTATTATATTGAATTGAAGAATGAGTGAGACATGATGTTTTTGTAGTAGTTTAAATATTTTAAGTTTTGGTTTATTTTAGAGGATATTGTAAAAAAATTGGTAAGAAATTGTTGGTTCTGCAGATTTGAGTGTTCTAAAGGTTTTTTAGCACACTGAATTTATTTATACATTCAGAAATGTAATTTAAACAACAAAAAAGTATGATTGCTTCTATATTTATGTTCTCATGTTTTAGTGAAAAAAAATCAAAATGTAAAAGATTTAAAAAATGCACTTCTTTGTTGGAATTATAACAACAAATTACTGTAAAATCAAAGTTTACCTTAATAAATTTATAAATGTAATAAAGGTGGTTCATATAACAAGACACTTCTTGAACTGATGTAACTATATATCTTATTATAGTGACAGTGCTTGAACTAATGTAACGAAATATCATATTGTATATCTATGAATCTGTGAGAGGCATTTGTAATGTGGTAAGCCTCATTGTAATCCCATTTTACTGATACTTTACCCTTGAATGTTTCCTTAACACATGGTCATGGTTTTAACATGTAAATCTTGTGTGTTGTTTGAGTGATTTTTTTGTCTATATTATCATATTTGTGAAATTTATTATTGGTTCAAACTCTTGAATACCATTTACCAATAAATGGTATTAGAGAAAAGGTGTTTGGTATGGACAAAGGAAGAAGAGGAGCCGTAGAGTAGAAACCCTAGCCACCAAAAATCCTATCAACCATTCGAATTAGTTTTTTCACTAGTTTCCTGGGCGGGTCGAGAGCCCAAGTAGAGGGAGAGGCCAAGTCACCGAGTGCAAAGAGAGAAAAAGGGTTTAGTTTGAGGTTGATGGTTGAAGAAGCTGAAGTCGTAGTCCCATCAAGGGAAACTTCACACATTCATGCTTGTCTCGTTTGTTGAAGGCTGAAATGAAAAGAACGCGTGCACATATTAATCCTTAAGGGAACTGAGTCGAAGCTGATCAGAGGAGGTTGTGAGAGGTAGAGCTGACAAGGGTTTCATGTGGAAGTAGCCACAGAACTGAGCCAAGATAGATTGTGCCCACGTGTAGAGTCGAGGGGTGCACGAGAAGTTGAGCCGAGGGTTCAAGTGCAAGGGAAGAGGAGTCGAGGAGGGTTCCATCAGTCTGCAACCGAGGAGGGTTTTCGTCTTTCTGCAACCGAGGAAGGTTTTATTTCCTTTGTACTCTTTGATCTATGATCATGGTTTTTGTGCGTTGATTATATTTGACAATCAATGGTAAATGTTGAAGTCTTTGATTTTAGGATTATAAGTGATTCTCTTGTTTATAGAAAAGGAAAAGTGTAGTTTGATTTTTTGAAAGAGGTTTTGTGGAGGAGAAAGGTTTTTCATTGTTTTATATAAATTTGAATCTTTATTGGAGGGGAAATATATGTTTTTCAAAAATCAAATTGATTTTTGACATTTGAAGTGAGCATGAGAGTAGAACTAATGGTAAAGGTTACAAATGTTAAATTCAAGTTCTATTATGTCTTGTCGATGATGTCTTGTTTAATATTATTGGAGAAGAAATGGCAACATGCTTATGGAGTAGGATGGAGAGCCTTTGTATGATGAAGTCCTTAACTAATCAAATTTACAATTTACTTGAAGAGAAAGCTACACGTTTAAAAATGAGATAAGGTACAAAAATCACAGATCATTTGAATGTGTTCTATTATGTCTTGCCGATGATGTCTTGTTTAACATTATTGGAGAAGAAATGACAACATGCTTATGGAGTAGGATGAAGAACCTTTGTATGATGAAGTCCTTAACGAATCAAATTTACAATTTACTTGAAGAGGAAGCTACACAGTTTAAAAATGAGATAAGGTACAAAAATCATAGATCATTTGAATGTGTTTAATACTCTTATATATCAGTTGAATAGTATGGATGTTAAACCCGATGATGAAGATAAGTCAGTTACATTACTTCCATTAGCTTTAGTACAACTGAAACTATTGAAATTGATAGTGTTGTTGGAGTTCTTTTGTCTGAGGAGATTCATAGAAAATCAACCATAGAAAATCAAGTATTGAAACCTCAACAATAGAATCATTGGTGGCTAGAGGTCGGTCCACAGAAAGGGGAGAATATTTGAGTAGAAAATCCATGGATAAGTCAACAAGTATAAAGGGAAGGGAAGATGTTGGTACTGTAACAAAGTTGGGAATCTTAAAAAGGATTGTTGGAAGTTGTATGAGTCCAAGAAAGACTCCAAAACATAGGAAAAATCAACTGAATCGGGTCCATACCATGATTGATGAAGTCTTGTCTATTAGTAATGTCTCTGAATATTATGAAAAATGGATTTTAGACTCTCGTGTTTCACACCATATCTTCCCACATAGAACTTGGTTTATTTCTTATCAAGCAGTTGATAGTGGAGTTGATCTTATGGATAATAATAATTCTTGTAAGATTGTCACGGTTGGAAGTGTCAAAATCAAAATGTTTGATGGTATTATAAGGATATTAACTAATGTAAGACATGTTCATGAGCTAAAGAAAAATATGATTTCTCTAGAAGTGTTGGATTCTAGTGGTCATAAGTTTATAGTTCAAGGTGGATAAATGGAAGTATTCAAGGGCAATGTGATGGTTATGAAGGAAATGAAGATTGGAAATCTAAGTTGGAAAGAAAAACTGAAACAAGTTAATTAGCGATAGTATCTAAGAAATAAAATGAACCTATGTGTTTATGGCATCATCGACGGGTCCATATGAACAATAAAGGGTTGGGGTCGGAGGTACTGGTAAGACATAAGTTATTTTTAGACTTTCAATATTTGAATTTCTACAAGTTATACAAGTTTTATATATATGTTGATTGCAATGATGAAGTTATGGGTTGTAGCTTGTGGGATCCTACTTCCCACACAATCATCACTAATAGAGATATGTACATAGAACAATCAGTAGTTGTTCAAGATTGCAAAGGGATATTTGTTTTCAAACTCAGGAATCAATGTATAGTCTAAAGGTACCCAAGAAATTGTACAAGATGTTAGATCTTTTCATGATGAGAAAAAATATCATAAGAAGTGATTATAACCATTGTGTTTATTTTGAAAGTTTGGAAAATGGTAAATTCGTTTTCTTAGTGTTATATGTTGATAATATGCTTATTGCAAGCCAAAGCACGTTTAAGATTAGTAGGTTAGAGGCTAAGTTGGCCAGATGAAGGATCTATCAGATGATGAAGGATCTAGGAGCAGCAAAACAAATCTTAGGCATAGGGGTACATAGAGGCATGAAAAATGGTAAGTTATGGTTATTACAACAGAAGTCTGTGGAGAAGATACTAATGTGGTTCAATATGAACATTTTGAAACTGGTAAAAGTCCCTTTAGTTTTCCATTGTAATCTTTATTCAAGTTTATGTCCTGATAGTAAGGAAGAAAAGGTTATGTCTCATGTACCACATGCTAATATAGTAGGAAGATTGATGTTTGTGATGGAAAGTTCAAATATTTCACATGCAGTTGGTGTTGTCAGTGGACATATGGAAAAACTGGGTGAATATCATGGAAATGAGTACTTTAGTATCTTAGAAGCATAGAAGCACAAGCATCACCTACAATGGTTGCATGATTTAGTCAGTGGCTATGTTGATTAAGAAGACTTAGATAAGAAAATACCTACCTCAGGTTATGTCTCGCATGAATGCAATGATCTATTGGGTAAGTTTGGACAAGTATAGGATATGGTGCTCTGTGGTGGTAGAAGCATTGTGCATTTGACTAATTGTTCAACTTATCAAAATGGGACAATGCATCATTTTGTAAGACAAGTTACTGATGGAGGTGGAGTGGTCCATACCGAAGCAAATATGATCTATTGGTTGAGTTTGGACAAGTATAGGATATGGTGTTTTGTGGTGGTCGAAACATTGTGCATTTGACTAATCGTTCAATGTATCAAAATGGGACAATGCATCATTTTGTAAAACAATGCATTAAATTGTGCATACATGTTCATGAAACCAGTACTTCTAGAGAAGTTGTGGTGGAGTGTGGCTTTTCTTGGCTTGCAAAAGAGTTGATGAATGAGCTAAGGCAATGTATCACTTAAATTGTTATCAAGGTAGAAATTGTTGGAATTATGAAAGTTACAGTAAAAACCAAGTTTACCTTAATAAATTTATAAATGTAATGTGGTAAACCTTTGTAAGCCCATCTTAAATAATAAGATATACCAGTATCCTTTGGATGGATATTTCCTTGACACATTATCAAGATTTTACCATATAAATCTTATGTATTATCTAAGTGATTATTTTGTCTATATTACCATATTTCTCAAATTTATTATTGTTTCAAGCTCTTGAATACCAACATTCTTGTGAAATGCTTTATCCTTTTTAAATAAAAATAAAAAAGAATGGTTAAAAGAATGTGTCTCTATGTTTTTCTGCCCCATATCTTTATATTGCATAATTTTTTTCCTACAAATGTATTGCAAACGTATTCGTTCACAAGTCTCTGCTATGTTTTCGAACTTGAAGGAGCTGCACGATAAACGAAAAGATGTATAAACACGTTAAAATTATAACTCTCAATATGGGTTGGTTACATACCCGTCTTCTAAGATTCTCTATCTCGCCAAGTTGCATTTCATTCTGTAAAATAAATATAAAAACGAATAATTATGCATGCACTTGACATCCAAATCTTATGTTTTTTTAATATATGCATAAGACATTAGTATCAATATGGATTGTGGTGTTGATTTACCTTCTTCGACCGTACACTACTGATACCCTTTTGTAGACAAATTTCAATATGCTCGAGTTCCTTCATGCTTAATGAGTCAAGGCACTCACCCATTAATTGCCTATTAATAAACTCCACAGTCAGTAAACAGTTCAGTTTTCTTCGCAGATACATAAAGAAATCTTTAACAATTTTAAAATACATAAATAAATTTTTGACCATTTAAAATACTATTAAATTAAAATTATATACATAGATATATGAAATATAATTATAATTAATTGAACCAATAGAAGCCAAATACATAAAGAAATCTTTAACGATTTTAAGATACATAAAAAAAATCTTTCATTATTTTAACATACTAATAGAAGCCAGATACATAAAGAAACCTTTCACTATTTTAAGGTACTATTGGGCTATCTGATAAGCTGATTTTGGTAGTAGCCAACTACAAAATGTAATCTTTCACATTTTAAGATACTATTGGGCTATCTGGTAAGCTGATTTTGGTAGTAGACAACTACAAAATGTGGTGATACATGATTGATTAATTGATCTATTGGAAAGAGATGTTTTTTTTTGAAGTTATACAAAGTTCTGTGTCAGTAGGTCGATCAGTCTATCTTATAAAGGGGTGGAGAAGAAATTTCTATTGGATAAATGTAGGTTGACTTATCATCATTATTTAACGAAAAAACATCTGAAATAACCTGTTTGTGAGGCATATTTTCACTTCTACAAATGCTTTTGTGAGGCATATTTTCACTTCTACAAATGCTTTTGAGTCTTAGATAATCCAGCTAGTCTATATTCTTATTGTAAATTTGGTATTTACATTTTATTTACCTAATCATATCATATTTTAAAAATTATAAATAAACTAGCATTAATTCGTTGATAGAAACTTCAATCACTTAACCGTTCCTCAATCATTATCTATTTTTTCATTTTTCATTTGGGAACTATTTTCTGTAGAATTGTAACTGCTAACCATTTTAAATAAAGAGTAAGCCGGTCATATATTAAAAAATATTAAAAAAAGGAAAGCAAACATATCTTCAAGAGAAAATCAAGGTGTAATAAAGGTGTATGGCACGAAAGAGGATAAGGGAGGAGGCCCATCCACTGTTGGTAAACTTCAAACTCGAAACCTAGCTTTATTATATTAATAAATACTACTTTAACGAAATAAACTTTTCAGAATTGCAAACCTGATGGAGTCGTTTAAAATATTACGTTGTTGCTTGAGTTTTCTTGTTTCCTTTTGCCAATGCTGCATATTAGACTTGAATATTTTAGTTTTATCACATATTGCACGCCACAAACTAGAATAAATATAAATCATTCTAAATCAAACATTATCAGGAAGAAAAATACTGAGATTGAGATTAAGATGTATTTGGAAATAAATTAATTTCTTATTAAGATAACTTACATTACATTCTGTAAGATCTCCCGCCGGCTGCATGTTCTCTTCATTGGTTTTGATGTACTTCTCAATTGTTGCCTTAACACTTCACAGTGCCACATAAACAATTCATAGACTCACCGTTAATACTTTTACCTTAACTTCTAAACTTTTCATACAGAAACATAAGCTAAAATATTAATTTCAAACTAAAACAATGCATGTCTTACTAAAAACGCAGAACTCGGTGAATTTGCAGTACATGTTACCTTACCAGGTGAGCGAAGAACGCATATATAGTCTTTACAGAAAACTTTGACAATATGGTTAAATAAGCGTTCCATATATTCATATGGAATGAATATATGGAAATTTTGTACATGCAATATATTCATATAAAGTCAATACATATCTGACTATGTATGTATCCATCCAGTTCCATATGAATATATGGAAACTTTGTACATGCAATATATTCATATAAAGTCAATACATATCTGACTATGTATGTATCCATCCAATTAGATTATATCCCTATGCAATCAAGGGTGTTGATAGTCATGTGCAATTAGATGTATAGGATTCACTCTCCAAGCCCTTATAGTGATGAGCATGCATTATGATGACAACATGGAGAGAATCTTGTCGTGTAATGCACATCTTTCTAAGTGAGTGTGCGTTTAAGGTTATATATGTACACTTCAATATTAGTGCAAGCACATTGATCAGTGTGCCTTTAAGGTGGTTAGTGTTATAACACAAATTGCCATTCCATAATGCATTTGTATTTGTGAGATGGCTTAGTTCATTTTTTAGCTTACAAACTTAAATCTCATTTTTTTTTTCATTAAAAAAATCTATTTTTGTTGATATCCTTTATTCATCCATGTGTAACTTGCTTGCATACTCTATTCATCTATGTGCAAATCACTTAAGTCCCCAATTTTATGAAAAAATAAAAATATTTGGTACTTTTGGGTGGGTTTTTCGGATTTTTCAGTTCTTAAGCCTTCAATTGTCCATACACAACACAATGCAACCATCTCAACCTCATTATGATGGTATATAAGCACCTATTGAGGTGTAAGTGAGGGGAGACAAACCTTGGTGCAAGAGCATGTTGTCAATTTGCAAGCTTCTCTATTTCGTGAATCTCTCAGTAATATCCCTTGATCTGGACTATTCCTTGATCTAGAAATTTACTTTCCAATATTTCTTCCTCTTTCCTATATGATCGTTGGGTGTGTTTCTATCTCTTTTGGGTAATGTGAGGAAGTACTCCATTGCTGCGTTGATGCTTGAAGGGGTTCAACTAAGGAGCTCATGCGTTTTTTTTGAGGCATAAGTCAGAATCATGTTGTAACTCACCTATTCATGCTAATTAATAAAAGAGTTCTCTTTCCCTCCAATTTGTGTGAAATTATGTTTAACTAGTTCTTATATGTTGAATTTGCTTTACATTTCTAGATTTACATATTGCATTTATAATTTGATTTGATAACTACCTTGTTGCAGTATCTACTTGGTTTCTTTTGCAAGCTAATAGAGGCAAAGGTCTAGAGACAATCAAAAGTTTGAATACAAGATACACGATTTTTCTTTTTCTCTTCCAAGTAATTATTTCTTTATTGATTTGTGTGTTGGAGGGTAGGTTCAATATTTTAGATTTGTGTGTTGTGATATGTTGTGAAGGTCATAGGGTAGAAAATATTGAAACAATTAGGTATATGCACACTTCATTTCAATCTAGTGTAAACATATTGTTTAGGACCATAGAGAGAGTCTGAAGTTAAGGTTATTTATATGGACACTTCAAGCATATTAGTTAGCATCACAAGGTTCCTCAATTGAGAGAGTGTTGGAGTGTGCATTGAAGGTTAGGTATATGTATGATTTAATTAAATTTACTGCAAGTACATTGGTTAGGGTTGTAGATGATTAACATCCATTGAGATTTGATTAGTCTATTAATCTTAAGAAGGTAAGAGATTATTAAGAGAAGCATTCCAAGTTCACCATAGTTTTGTTGAGTTAAAAAGTTAGGAAAGTGGGTAGTGTGATAAATCTTTTGAAATTGAAATCTAATTTGAATATATGCTGGACATTCTAAGAGAGTGTTTTTCCTCTTCAACCCTTTTAGTGTCTCAAAGGTGTCAGACTCTTTCATCCCACATAGTTTTGAGAATTAACCAACTCTCAGTTTCACTATAGAGATCATGAGAGTTTGTTCTTATTTTAGCAATGTTTTTTTTTTACACATGTCAAAACATAAAGATATTTGTGATCTTCTATATTATGGTTGATTTCTTCCTTATAATGTCCCAATTTTCTTTTTCCTTATAACTCTTTATGGGAACACATTTTCTCCTTCAATTTTGAATTAATAATATTTTTAATATTATTCTTATTCTGCAAAATGATCTCTTCCTTTATTCCCCAAACGCCACCCCGCTTTGAAGCAAAGGTGGTTTTGTCTAGAGTTTGAAGAAATTTTAGGAAGCCTCTTGTCTTCCATGCTTTTTACTAGTTCCTATACAATAGATATTTGGTCATATTCATGCTCTCAATGGGGTAAAGGATTTCTTTTCTGAGGAGGATGGGATAGGGTGTATTTCCTTTAATTTTGAGATTATAGGCTAAAAATATTTTTTGGATCTACATTATCTTTCTCCATGAATCTCTAGAGAAACTCCATCCCCAAGATTCACATCCATATAGAATTACAGGAGTAACGAGAGTCTCAAAGAGGAGTTTTTTCTGATTCCATAACCAAAGATCCACTGAATTACAATTGTTTTCAATCCCATAATAAACTTTCCACCCTCCATTTATCCTTTTCTCAATGATATAATTCCATTTGAACTTGTCTTGAATATCAATTCTGAGATATATATGTATGAAGGTACTTCCTCCAAATTTGTTTTTTCATATATATGAAAGTATCGTAGGTGGTCTTATTGGATTTAATTATCATGGCTCGTGTTTTGTCTTTATTAATAGTCATACCCATATTAACAGTCATACCCATATTGGAGCATAAATCCTTGAGGATTCTTAGTTGTTTTTGAATATCATGGGAATCCTCACCAGAAGAACAATATCATTATACTAAAGAAGAAGAATGATGACTATACTAGTGAGAGTTGGGCCGACACAACTTGCTTTTTCCAAAAAATATTCTAATTTGATGATGTATATGTCAAATAGGGTAGGGGACAAGGGACAATGTTGATTGACTCCAATATTACAGTTAATTTCTTTTGACCATCCCTCACTATTACTAAAATTTGTAATAACATTCTCATATAACCTTATTGCAACAACCCTCAACTCGACATAAACTTTATCTCTTCCAACCTATCCCAAAGGCTTGTCATGGGAAATGTGTCAAAATATTTTCTAAAGTGAATGAAACAACACACAAGATTAGTTTTATTATTGCGACACTCATCCACAAGGATCTTAAGTGTAACAAGGTGGTCCATAGTTGAATTATATCTCCTAGACCCGACTTGGCCTTTAGCTCTTTTTTCGTGTCTTTCTAGCTATAGGCTCGTATTCTTTTCCAAAATAATTCCAGACATCTTGGTTAAAATGGGGCTAATCACAATGGTCCTATAATTAGAGGGAATAGTTTTACGACCACTTTTAAAAATAGGTACAATCAAGCTTTGTGTCCATGGTTTAGGGGATCCCTTCTTGAATACTAAATTATAGAACTTGTGTATGTGAGGGATGAGGATAGAACCTCCAATTTAAAAAATTTCATATTGGTAGCATTCAGTGTCTTTAGAATTTCCATTTGCTAGGCGTCTAACCTGGAACTCCATGTCTTCCATAGAAAACACTTCATTGTCTATAGAAACATTTGGAATGGTATCCAAGGAATTAGGGAATTCATAAATACTTTTAAGGTAGGAATCATAGTCCTTCAAGGGAATCATATTATTTTCTTTAGTTTCAGGGATTAGAATTTTCCTCCATAACGTTTTAGGATCAATCTTAGACATGTGTAAAAGCCTCTATTGATTTCTATTTATATAGTATATTTTGTACCTTTTAATTAAGGATTTGTATGTATTTCTCTTATTGGGTTTTAAGGAATCATTAGAAGCATCCCTAATGAATTTCCTAGAAATTTTACATTTGTTATCATACCAAGGATTTTTTGTTCTATTATTCTTTTTATATGACACCTCTAAAGAGAAATTTTTAATGGAAGTGGAAAGGGTTGTTGTAAAATTATTATAGAGGTCTTCAATGATGTCCTTATAAGTTAGGATATTTAATTCACTATTTAAATCCTTTAAAAAATATCAACTTTACTTTTGTCAAAAAGCATGTGTCTTTGATTATCATAATTTTCTTTAATGGGACCTTTTTGCATGGAAAAGTTTAGAGTTATGGTTAGAGGTCTATGATCACAGTCAAGTTCATAGTCATTTAAAATGTCAAAATTTACTATTTGGTTGGATACAAAGATATCGGATATCACATATTCCATGACACTACTACCTAGCCCATGAATACAAGTCATCTAGTTGGATTTCAATCACTTCATTACACCATTGAAAATTATTAGGTCTTAGGAACTACAAAGCTTGATTAGATCAATACCAAACAAATTTTTGGGGACGACTTCAGAGTTTCTTTTGTATCTATTATCTAAAAACAAGGTCCTCATCTAGCCATAAAGGATTAAGGTTGGAGTCATTCCTTAAAATAATGGTAAGGTCCTCATCTAGCCATAAAGGATTAGGGTTGGAGTCATTCCTTAAAAAAATGGTTTGGTTAGTTTTAGTTCTAGCCTTAAAAGTCTTCTAGAAGGAGGATATTACCTTCATATTTTAGAGTATAAATATGTTGTGTTGTTGTAAGGTATTATACAAACAATTTTATCTAGATTATTTTTCTTATAAAAAGTAGAATTAATAGGTGAAAAATAACAAATTTATATATAGATATTCTTAGCATTGATGTCTGATATTTCTATCCAAATGTATTGATTGAGAGGGTTTATCTTATGAAGCCTCAAATTGTGAGAATAAATGTTCTTTTTTATATAACATGTTATGCCTCAAATCCCTATGTTATTTTTTATATGGCAAGTTATGCCTCAAATCCCTATGGAATAGGATTTCTTGCCCCATGCCTACCATGAGACAAAACCTTCTATGTTAGAGACATTAGACTCTTCATGATCCCATGTTTCAACTAGAAAAATAATATCAATACCACTCCAGATCCCCCTTAACATATGACATTACTAAAGTTCCCAAAAAAGATTCAGAGTGTCTCAAATTCCTATTATTATTATCATTATGGTCTCTATCCCTAACAATAGCTTTTCAATTTCTAATTATTGTCAATTTCCTTCCTTCCTAGGTTCTTTTACCTTTTCAACTTTCTTCTTTAATTCAATTTGGTCTTATGAAATGAGGCCTTCATTTAGAAATATTCTCAACCCTTTTAAGCTTGATTCCTTCCTAGCTTCTTTTACATTTTCAACTTTCTTCTTTAATTCAATTTTGTCTTCTAAAATGAAGCCTTCATTTAAAAATATTCTCAGCCCTTTTAATCTTGATATTTACTATGTCATATTTATGGTCATTACAAATTACTTTGACACGGATCAACCTATATTTATGTTGGATTATTTTTCCCAGCCTATTTGTTTCTATGCTATAAGTTGTTTCAATTTGTGATTTATTTTTTAGTTCTTGGTTCATTATTCATTATTGGTAGCATGTGCTAGTCTTGTTTTTCTTTTTTACCAAAAATTATTAGTTCAAAGGATCTTTTGTTATGTTCTCCAATTTTTTTCAAGACTAATTAGGGCCAAATTGTTAGTTAGTTTTTCTTATAGCTCGTTAATCCTATATCAAGTTGAGATTTAGGTTGATTTTTTTGTTTTTCCTTTTCTTGTATTCTAGCCTCTTTTTTCTGCAAGTGAGTCTACAACCCTAATATTATATTATCTATCTATGTTTGAATATTGTCTTCTAAGAATCTAAATTTGTTATCAAGCATTGCATTTAACTCTGTTTGGAGTTTTACTTCTTTATCTTCTCTCCTTTTTTCTAATGATTCTATATGTTTATAAAAACTCTCTAGGGTGATTTCACGTGGAGATTGAGGTTTTGGAATATGTGGTGAAATTTTCATTTTGAAAAGAAAAGAAAATAAGTAAGAGAATGAACTTATACACCTAATTTATGAAGTGAAGAAAACCAACATTCAAATTTTAAACCTCCTCTTAGTTATGTTCAAATTCACCGCAAGTATACTTTCATTACAATTCACCACAAGTATACAGTTCTTCATTCAAATTTACTACCAAGTATAAACACTTCACATTTTCTGAACACTTTCACATTTTCTGCATAATATTTAATCTCTTCATCTTCACTATTTACCTCTTACCATTCAAATTAGCAATCAAAGAGAAGTAGATTCAAACAATATTAAAACATATTTTTAGTTTTGTGAAATACCAAGGCAAATATTCTATAAACTTTTTGTTAAATTTGATTTCATTATTTTTTAATTAAAATTAAAACTTTTAATTTTAATAAATATTTTAGATATTATTTTTTTATTAGAATGATAAGTTAAAAAGATTAATAATAATACTAATGTATTATATTATAATTCTTGAAATCTTAGAGATGTAGTCTCGCTATGTATTAAAGTCAATGCAGTGTAATCGTTGGAGCTGGTGAATTCAATTGTTGTGTTGTTTAATCTTATGTAGTATCAATGCCAATCTCTTGGCCACCACCTCTAATTAAAGGATGGAGTCTGTCGCTTGATGAAAGGGACACCGCCATACGAAATTGTTGCCTAAATAATCTGTAGACTTGTGTTACATGTGAATTGGTGGTAGGCGCTTCACGGGAGCTCTAGAGCTCTATATTGAGAAAGATCGTTGATTACCTAAGTGATACCGATGACAATATTGAGAAAGGTGAATTAGGTCGTATGGCACCACGAGTAGGTATGATTCTTTGCAACAGACACCAAGTCCACTCATGTTTCCTTTGCAATAGCCAATATATACCAATTGGTTGTGGAAATGGTAGTGTGATGATGGAAACCATTTCTTTCATGCCTATTGCATGTATTGGAAATCCATGATGCCATCTTTGTAAGAAGAATCTTACTAGTCAATTGAAAAGAAAAAGAAAGGTGTAATGTTTTGGTTAGTAATATGTATTTTTCAATAGTGCATTTAATGTTGTGTATGTTGATATATACACATTTAAATTTAATAATATATATCTCAATATATATAACATTAAATAGGTTGCTTCTTCTGGATGTATATTGTAAGTTGTGTAAAATATAGAGTATTTAGTGAAGTGTGCAAGTCTCTAGATAAAAGACATTATATGAAAAATATATATGTCAAAGACGGTATGGCATCATAAGGAGAGTAATTGGGTTGAAAAAATTTGAACCATTTTTAAAAATTATTTTTGTGATTTTATTGTTTTGCTTATGTGTTAAGACCCATCAGTTTGTATCGTTTACTTTGAAAGAATTATAGCTTAAGTAGTCATAAGATATTGATTATGAGCGAGTTTGGAAATTTTGATAAATCATGTTAGATAAATAGTAGATACCAACAAACGAACATCGAGACTATGATAAAATACATAAAGAACAAGTATCAAGCATATGAAGTT
>JASDQU010500768.1:117799-128347 GCA_032191745.1 Picea mariana | reverse complement strand
CGCATGGATTTCAATGGCAACGAGTGCAGCATCTTGTTCATCACCAACGACGCAGGTAGGTCCACGACCATCTCAGGTAATAGCTAGTAGGGGCAGGGGTTCTAGGGGAAGGAACTCATTTGAGAGACAGTCACAGAACAGTGCGCAGGTTCAATCTCATGTTACCTGTTGGGGACGTGGAGGACCCCATTACCAACGTGACTGCCCAGAGTTACAATCAGGATTTTTGCATAGAGAAGGAAAGGCCCCGATGGGAAGAGCAAGTAGCAGCCACCAGATTTACGCAACGGTTAATAATCGCCAGGCCGAACATCAATCCACGATGGTGGAGTCATCAAGTACGCTAAATCATATCAATCTAAAGATTTTATTTGATTCTGGTGCTACAGATAGTTTCATTTCACCATCTGCATTAGAAAAGAGTGGGTTGGCAGCCTACGAGCACGACGACTTTAAACAAGTCGAGATGGCCTCGAGGGAAAAATAAGCGGTAGGACCTAGCGTTGATAATTGCATAGTAGACCTGGGAGTGTGTACTACCAGGTTGAAGGTATACGTTACTTCTCTCGGGGTGTATGACCTAATCATTGGAATGGATTGGTTAGAAGCTCATCGAGCTTTGGTGGATTGTTTCGCAAAAAGGGTGCTCTGTGTTGACGACGAAGGAAGGACAATAGAGATCCAGGGTGTACAGAGAAGGGTGTCATTATGCTTTATCTCAACTATGAAGGTTAAGCGATGCTTGAGGAAAGGGTGTTGACTATATGTAGTGGAAGAGGTGAATGAAAGGAAGGGACCCTCCTTGGATCAGTACCCGGTATTGTCAGAATTTAAGGATGTTTTCTCAAATGAGTTACCAGGGTTACCTCCTGAGAGGGAGCTTGATTTTTCTATTGAGCTAAAACTTGGTGCAGAACCAATTTCCAAGACTCCGTATCGGATGACAGCGTTGAAACTTTGTGAGTTGCAAATGTAGTTGAAAGAGTTACCGGACTTAGGGCTAATAAGGCCTAGTGTCTCACCTTGGGGTGCACCAGTAATCTTTGTAAAGAACAAGGATGGTTCCTTATGATTGTGTATAGAGTACAGGGACTTGAACCATGCTACAATGAAAAATAGGTACCCAATGCCATGAATAGATGACCTCTTTGACCAGATGAAAGGAGCAACGATATTCTCAAAGATTGATTTGCGATCAGGGTATCACCAGTTAAGGATCAAGGAAGGCGATATTCCTAAAACTGCCTTTCCAACTCGGTTTGGACATTACGAGTTTGTTGTAGTACCTTTCGGATTGACCAATGCACCAACAATATTCATGAGCCTCATGAATGACGTATTCCATAAGTACTTAGACCGTTTTGTATAAGTCTTTCTAGATGACATCCTCATATATTCCAAGAACGAAAGAGAACATGAGGAACACTTGCGAGTGGGGTTGTCCTGCATTAGGGAGAACAAATTGTATGGGAAGTTGTCGAAGTGTTCCTTCTTCCAGAAAGAAATTCACTATTTAGGTCATATCATTTCCGGCGAAGGAATCTATGTGGACCTAGAAAAGGTAAAGGCCATTATGGAGTGGCCAGTGCCGAAAAATGCCCATGAGGTGAGAAGCTTCATGGGGCTAGCAGGTTATTATCGAAGATTTGTGGAAGGATTCTCAAAAATAGTGAAACCCATCACCACTTTGTAGCGCAAGGGGGTCAGGTATGAATGGACAGAAGAATGTGATAGTGCATTCATTGAGCTTAAGAGGTTACTAGCTAGTGCACCAATTCTACGAGTGTCGGAAATGGAAAAGGACTTCACAGTCTGCACGGATGCCTCAAAGCAAGGGTTGGGGGCTGTGCTAATGCAGGATGGAGGAGTGATAGCTTATGCATCAAGGAAGTTGAAGAAACACGAAGAGCTATATGCGACTCATGATTTAGAGTTGGCAGTTGTAATGCTAGCTCTGAAACTTTGGAGGCACTATCTTGTGGGGTGAAATTTTGAGCTCAAAATGGACCATCAAAGTCTAAAACATCTCTTCACTCAAAGGGATCTGAATTCCAGGCAAAGGCGATGGAGTGAGTTTATGAGTGAGTACGATTTTGGTATTTCATACATCAAGGGAAAGGAAAATGTGGTCGCAGATGCCTTGAGTAGGAGACCACGTGTCTTCTCCTTGGTACCCTTAAAGGTCAATCTGAGGGAACGTGTGTTGAAGCAACTCCAAGGAGACAGTTGGTATTTAAAGGTTACTTCAAACCTCCAGAGTGGGAGGCAATTAGATCCAAATTATGAAGGATATAGTTTGGAAGCAGACGGACTATTGAGATATCGGGGAAGGATGTACATCCCTGAAGATGGGGATATTTGAAGCATCATACTGAAGGAAGCCCATAGAGCACTTTATTGTGCGCATCTGGGTGTGAAGAAGATGTACGCAGACATGAGGAAGCTCTTCTTCTGGGTAGGCATGAAGCACGATGTAGTCCATTTCGTCACCAAATGCCTAGAGTGTCAACAAGTGAAAGCCAACCACCATCACCCGGCAGGCCTCCTACAACCACATGATGTTCCTATGTCCAAGTGGGAAGTCATCTCTATGGATTTTGTTGTGGGGTTACCGCTCACATCTCATAGACACAATGCCATTCTTGTGATAGTGGATAAGTTAACCAAGAGTGCTCATTTTATTCCGGTTAGAGACACTTACGATGTCACTGATTTGGCACATGTGTTTGTAAGTGAGGTTATCCGTTTGCACGGGATACCTAAGAAGATCATTTCAGATAGGGACTCTAGATTCACTTCTAGGTTTTGGACAAGTNCCTGAAACAGTTGGGCAAACTGAGAGAGTAAATCAAGTCATGGAAGACATGCTTAGGATGTACGTCATGGATAATCAAACCCATTGGGAGAAGTACCTACCTTTGGTAGAGTTTTCCTACAATAACAGTTTTCATAGCTCCATCGAAATGCCACCCTACGAAGCTCTATATGGAAGGCCATGCAGAATGTCGTTGAGTTGGGATAGATTAGAAGACCGAGTAACAGTTGGGCCAGAATTGATTCAAGAGATGGAGGAACAGGTGATTCAAATTAGGTAGAGACTAAAGGAAGCACAGGATAGGCAGAAAAGTTATGTGGATGCACACAGGATCGATCGAAGTTATGAAGTGGGAGACCAAGTTTTCATTCGTATCAGGCCTAACAAGAGTACCATACGGTTCGAGAAGGGGACAAAGTTTTCACCTCGATTTATAGGACTGCTCAGAATCCAAGAGAAAATTGGACCCGTTGCCTATCGTCTCGTACTGCCACCCCACCTGCATAAAACTCATAATGTTTTTTATGTATCTGTTTTGCGTCATTATGTTGTTGATGAATCACATAAGCTAAATTGGAAGGAATTGCATGTATCGGACGCGGGAACCCTCATGGTAGAATCGTTACGCATATTAGACCGTAGAGTCCGACGGCTCAGGAACCGTCTGGTAGACCAAGTTAAGGTCCAGTGGGACAAGTATAGTCCAGGATTTGCTACTTGGGAAGACGCCGAGACACTACGACGAGAATATCCCTCACTTTTTTGACCGCCTCGAGAATATGTTTCTCGAAGGTTGGGTGTATGTAACACCACCTTTTGACTTAGATATCTAGGATTACCTGAGGCCTACATACTTTTGTTTTCTATCCACAAGTGAAACTATTAAATGATACACTTGAACTTTTAAGACGTATAAATTTTATGAATGTTTAAATGTATTTGGATAATGATGGTTATGATGCGATATATTGTTAGAACGTAAATTCTATGAATGTTTAAATGTTATTGATGATGATGGATATGATGCGACATATTGTGTGAATGAGAATCCTATGAAGGTTTAAATTCTATTAGAATGATGTTGGATATGATGCAATCTATTTGTAAATGATAATTTTATGAATGGGTGTCGAAATTGAATTATGGGATATTATGAGATCTATTTCTAACTTGAAAACTTTGATGTTAAGTTGTTGGTATGCGGATACCGAATTGAAATTATGGTTGTATGCAATTACATAATGATAATGCATAGAAATGTATGAGTTTGTGTTACAAACTAATCTACAGGTTATGGGCTATGAAATAACCAAGGGATAATGATGATGAAAGTGGATGTCATGACCACTGGCCGAGAAACAATATGGTATGAATCTTTGTATGTGAAATTATATTGGTTTGGATGCATTGCTATGATATGTGGACCAATGCAGGATTTCAGGTGGTGAGACTACCCAAAACTGAATAGACGATGACAAAACTCCCAGCAACACGGTGCCACTGTAAATTCCATTGTAGGGTGTGGACCCTAGTTATAATTAGGAGGGGTGGAGGCATTTCCCACCGTGTATCCTCCGAAACCTGAAGTTATGGGAGGACGGTGTTAGCTCACGCTCCCTTAGATGTGTGATGATGACTGTCAATTGCCTGTTGGGGAAGCTTGGTCAAGATAGTGACACTTTCTCTTATGGGTTCTATTTGGAGTTAGGTCAATATAGTTGACGCTCCAAGATAGTCCAGCAGGGACTGTTACAGGGGTGCACCAAGTTGTTGGGAGTTTTGGGCTCGGGGGCCAGGAATCCTCACGAAATTCCTGGAGCTAGGGAGCCGGACAGGCTCTGTTCCTAGCTGGCAGGGAGGAAAATTCGGTTTTGGGCAGAGTTTGGGCAGAGCAGCAGAGAGGACAACCAAAGATCGGGAATTTAGCATCAGACCGAGGTATGTAATTTTATAAATTTGTTGTGTTATGTGGTTGATAATTAAATTTACTTTCATGTTGTTAATAAATTTAATATATGCTTTAATGGTGAAATTGTACAACATATAATTTTCTTTATTCTTTAGTTTAGCATGAGTTTTATAAGGCTCTGTGGGGACAGAGACCTTACAAAATGAGGAAGAGTTTAGTGGGTCTGTTTTGGTGTTGTGAGGTATTTTCCTTGGCTGGAAATGTGTATGTGTTGTTATTTTGTACTTCCCTAAAGCTGAATAATAATCTCTCTCTCTCTCTCTCGTTGGGTTTCCCCACATTGGGGTTTTCCCTGGCATTTTCTGAGTGTTATGGGTTGTTGTCCACTATGTTATTTCTGCTTCTATTTTTCTTAGCAATGTGTATTTCTGCTTATGGTAATTTATGAATGTGGGTTTAAGGCATTTATGAAATTTATGAAGACAGTTATCTCTAGGTTGCTAAGTGTTTGACAGAATATTAGCTTGCTGATTTTTTTCATTAAAAATATACATGGTATCAGATATTTGTCTTTGACAGTGGGCAGTGTGATTTTTGGGCAAAATGGTTAGATTGTTTTCCTTGAATTGTGACAAGGAATATGGCTGCAAGCATTAGATATGAGGATCGATTGGATGAAATTTTCAACTACTTGTAGTGGAAGGTCTGATTGTTAATCGTTCTCAAGGAGAACAAAATTTATAACTATGTCAACTCTATTGTGGCACCTCCCGCAACAGATCCTATTGTTTTGGACTTGCATGAGGTCAAGGAAGCCAAAGTTCAGAGTATTGTTCTGGATGGGGTGAAGGATCACCTTATCCCACACTTGGCTGAGAAAAATACCGCCAAGGAGATGTGGGATGCACTTAAAAACTTGTTTGAGGCAAAGAATGAGAACCAGAAGATGGCCTTGAAGGCCAAGTTGCATGATACCAATATGGGGAAGGAGGAGAATGTCTCTTCTTATCTTCTGGGTGGCTCAAGTAAAAGATGAGATGGAAGTTGTTGGAGAGGTCATTACATATTCTGAGTTGGTTAGGATAGCCTTAAATGACTTCACCAAAGAATGGGAAGTCTTTGTGAAGTGTGTGGTGCGACGTGAGCATCTACCAGATTGGAGCAGACTGTGGGATGATTTCACTCAGGAGGAGATCCGAGAAATATCTTAGAGCAGTGAACATAAGACAGACAAGGTTGATGAGAATGTTGTTCTTACTGCAAAGAGCAAGAAGAAAGGAAGTTCTGAAAGGGACTTGAGTAAAGTCAGATGTTATTTTTGTAACTAGTTGGGGCACCTTGCCTCTCATTGTCTTGAGTGGAAGAAGAAGAAGAAGGAACCAGAGGGGCCTCAGACATCTGCTACAACATCCATGGAGGACTTTGCTTCAAAGTACGAAAAGGAATTCTCTTTGGTTACCCTAGTTTCTAGTGTCGACAGCGGAGGATTTCGAGGTGATATCAGATGGATTGTGGATAGCGGAGCCTCTAGCCACATGACAAGAATTTGGCGAGTATTCCTAGATTTCAAAGAGATTGGTCTTGGCCGAAAAGTGATAAATGAAGGTGGTATGGCGAAAGTTGTACGTGGATTTGGGAATTTTAGATTCCAACTCGAGTTTGGGGGACTCTTGGAGCTTGATGGAGTTCTCTTTGTTCCAGGGTTGAGGGTTAACTTTCTCTCAGTCTCAGCCTTGGAGGATGTAGGATATTGTGTATTGTTCAAGAGGGAACATGTCTTTATCTACAGGCAGAGGGTGTACTCGATAGAGATGCAACTGATCGGTGACTGGGTGGACAGGTTGTATATGTTGAGAGGACAACCTTCAATGTATGATTCAATGTCGGATGAGGAGCGTGAGGAGGCTTCTGAGACTGCGGTGGCGCCAAGGATTCAGTCTTTCATTCCGATAGAAGAGAGTGAGTCTCTAATGAGCACTGGCAGGAGGCTTAGCCAGGTTGATCGAACCAATGCTCAAGATGAAGTGAGCTTAGGGTTCCAGGATGTTCCCAGGAGAAGATCTTCTAGTTCGAGTTTTGTGCAGGTGTTGAGGATGGCTCTAGGTTCAGAGGGAGCTCCTATAGAGCATAGTGTGATGGAACCAGATGATAGTGCTGGCAGTGAGTATTCCCTTGCGAAGAGGGAGTTTTAGATTTTTAGCTCGGGAGGTAATCCGCATGTTTTGTCTTGTATGCGGATGTTACCTCATATTTACACTACCGAGCACTTAACTTTGTAATGAGTTTTTATAAAGTTGTTTTAAGTGGTTTTTTTATTAAAGTGTACCTTCTAATTTTCAAGTGACTTTATTTCATAAAGCACTTATGTAATAAAGTGAAATCACTTTAATATTTCAAGTGATTCATTTTGAAGGGAATGGATCATGATCCTTGATCTTGAAAAAGGAAAGATCTAATATTGGCCTTTGGATTTAGGGTTGGGGAAGGTGAAAATACACATAGGAGGAAAAATGTCATTTTCAGATTTATAAAAGAATGTATTGGGTAGTGTGCAAGACACATCGAGAAGACGAGAGGAGTTGAGTGAGAGATAGTTTTTGAGTAAGCTTGAGAGAGGAAAGTGAACAACAAAGAGGGCACGTTTTCCAAGGAGCTAGGGCACAAATTCCAAGGAAAAACATTTGTGTTTTTGGGCTGAGTTATTTTTCTACTATGGGAGGTCATACTGTACGGATCTGCACAATTCGTACAATTTCATACAGCTCGTACATATTTGGCACAAAAATCGA
Organism: Picea mariana; assembly: GCA_032191745.1. Taxonomy (NCBI): domain Eukaryota; kingdom Viridiplantae; phylum Streptophyta; class Pinopsida; order Pinales; family Pinaceae; genus Picea; species Picea mariana. The sequence goes on along the minus strand of JASDQU010500768.1, from coordinate 120,834 downwards.
GGTAGTTTTGGGCACGATTTTCAAGGTGAATTTCAGTATTTTGTTTGATGTTTTCGGGTCATACGAAATAGTCTGCACAATTGACTGTTAGCACAAAAATCGAGGTGTGGAAGAGGTCATACAAAAGTACAGATTTGGCATGGAAAACGAGGCAGAATTTGGTGGGACTCTTTTGGTGATGTGAGGTATTTTCCTTGGCCGAAAATGTGAATGTGTTGTTATTTTGTACTTTCCTGAAGCTGAATAACAATTTCTCTCTCTCTCTCATTGGGTTTCCCCACATTGGGGTTTTCCCTGGCTTTTGCCTAAATTTCTGAGTGTTATGGGTTGTTGTCCACTATGTTATTTCTGCTTCTATTTTTCTTAGTAATGTGTATTTCTGCTTATGGTAATTTCTGAATGTGGGTTTAAGGAATTTATGAAATTTATGAAGATAGTTATCTGTAGGTTGCTAAGTGTTTGACAGAATATTAGCTTGTTGATTTTGTCATTAAAAATCTACACCAGTGACATTTGGCATCCCCAATTTGGTATGTGGATTATTGCATAAAAAGGTAAAATGATGGTGCCTTGGAGGGAACCCGTTCACTTGAATAAGAAGAACATCCATTTGATTGGTAAGTAGAGGGTTAAAATTGGTTGGAGGATCATTATCAATATCCTCCACGGTCGGTGGATTGTAATCTCCTTGAGGAAGGGGGGGAGAAACCTAATTACTTCTCTAGGGGATGCCCTGCAAAAATTATCTAGATTGGATCATTATATTATTTGGCATCTATCTCACTACTTTTTGGGTGGAAAAATTGGAGGAATTAGCTTGCAAGGCAATTTCGTCGGGTGGTCCAAATTTGGAAATTTGGGTCCAAAACACAATCAGAAATCTTTTGGAGCCATTTTGAGGCATCAAACAACCTTTTTTTTGTCCAAATGATGCAGTGCCCCTACCTCAGTAGGGTCTGCTGACCTCCCAGTCTTTGGATCTTCTTAATCTTCGAGCTAGAACAACTCTTCGATTCTCTGCTAGGATCTTCAAGAATTATCCACGGGTCCTTCTCACGAAACTTCGTCATGCGAACAAGCACCAGGCGCAAGTTTCTCTCACGTGACCACAGGTTGTGACCACACGCATAACCAAAGGCACTTTGTTCTTTGGGACCTTGGGTGTTCTGTTTTCAAGTCACCCAACTCTCTTGAGTCCTGATCTCCTGATTTCCAAATTCTCCCCAAGACCAAATCTGTCAGTCCTACGCTTTCCTCGATCGACGGTTGCGATCGTTTTTTGATTTCGTGACTTTGGGGGTTGGTTCACCTCCTTTCTCTCAATCCCTAATTTCCCGATATTTGCGAGCGTCAGATCGACGACTCACGACTCTCTTCGATCGACGGCTGTGATCAAGTCATGATTTCACGTTTCGTGGCTTTGGGAGTCCCCTTGCCTCCATTCTCCCGATCCCTGATTTCCCGATAGCGCTAGATTGACGATCTAGGTCTTGCCTTGGATCAACAAGTGTGATTAAGTCGAGGTTTCACATTTCGCGACTTTGGGAGTCTCCTTACCTTTGTTCTCCCGATACCCGAATTAGCAATGGTGCTAGATCGTCGGTCCAAATCTTTCCTTGGATCAATGACTATGATCAAGTCAGGATTTCGCATTTCACGGATTTGACTCTTATGGAGTCCCTTCGAGACTTAGTCGAATTCCAAATCCGTGCACTCCTTGCAGCAGATTCTTATGCAAGAATTGGTTCTTGCGAGTGACTGTGCACACTTTGCAGCAGTCTCTTTGCACTCCTTGCAAAGGGAAAGTTTCATGCTATCTGTTCTGAGCTTCAGAATCGAAACAGATCCCGTCACACACTCCTTGTGTTCTGTGTTCACACTTTGCACTCACTCAACAAAAGAGAAACAATTGAAACTTATACTAACATTCAACGTTTCATCCATTCATAACGAAATTCATTCATTTATGAAAACACAATAACATAGAATTACAAACAGTAACAGTGCTATGCATTTGAGTCAAATTTCCTCTGTCATATTCATTCAAAAGTAAATGGCTACAACTAATATCAAAACAATAACTCAAAACTAAGAAAATTCCTACTAAATCGCAACAGCCTCATTTGGGCGTACAAAACCTCTATTTATCTTAAAGGGTCCTTAGGGTTCCCCCGACTACTCGTCTACTCGAAAAATGAAAAAAAATCAACTGCTACCTAAGTTCAGTTACATTCAAGACTCGTGGTGAAACTCCTAGATGACTCGTGATCATCCACTCCCAAGCGTTTGATCTTCTTCCATTTTTCCAATCAGCTCCAAAAGATTCACAGTAACTCCCAACGTTTGATATTCTGAAATGATTCCCAGGCATCGATCTATCCTACCACGTGTGTTTGCTGATGATGCTCCTGCATCATACTCCCCCTGGACAAAAATTCATGGACTCTTATCCATGAGCTCCTACACCGACTTTCCATTCTTCTGGATATCAATGTCATTTTCCCAACTGGCATCCTTTGTCGGGTGTCCCTTCCACTTAACCAGATATTCAAGATAGGTCTTCCTCCTGGTCTTCTTGCCAATTCTCTGATCAATGATCTTCTCCATTTGTGGTTTTTCTACTATAGGCGTCTGTTTCTCCCACTGAATCTTATTTTGATCTTCTGATCCCTCTGCGTCATATTTCCAGTAAGGATACAGGTTTGAAACTTTGAATATGGACGATATGCCCACATCATCTGGAAACTCAATCTCATAGGCGTTTGCATCAAACTTCCTCAAGATCTTACATGGCCCTATCTTCTTCATTTTTAACTTGTTATACGTTCCCTTAGGGAACCTCTCTTTCCTGAGCTGTGCTAGAACCTAATATCCTACTTCAAATTGAAGTTCTTTGTGGTGTTGATCAACTCTATGCTTGTACTGCTGGTTAGAACTCTATCGTTGTCCTCTGATCTGGCTATGGAGCCTCTGCATTTCTGCAGCAAAATATTCTCCTCGAGCATTCATGGTCTCACTTTGTTCCAAGTCTCTCA
>JASDQU010500768.1:102762-117779 GCA_032191745.1 Picea mariana | reverse complement strand
AGAACCTAATATCCTACTTCAAATTGAAGTTCTTTGTGGTGTTGATCAACTCTATGCTTGTACTGCTGGTTAGAACTCTATCGTTGTCCTCTGATCTGGCTATGGAGCCTCTGCATTTCTGCAGCAAAATATTCTCCTCGAGCATTCATGGTCTCACTTTGTTCCAAGTCTCTCAACTCAGATACTCCCCTGGGTTGCATTCCATACAATATTTGGAATGGGCTATTTCCAGTGCTCCTGTTTGGTGAATCATTGTATGCAAATTCTGCTTGCAGTAGAATCTGATCCCACTAGTTATGATGCTCAGTGACCAGACTCCTCAACAAGTTTCCCAAGATTTTGTTTACCACCTCAGTCTGTCCATCTGTCTGAGGATGATAAGCTGAGCTGAAGGACAGATTTGTCCCTAACTTCTTCCACAATGTTCTTCAAAAATGACCAACAATTTTTTTGTCTCTATCCGAGACGATACTTCTGGGTAGGTCGTGGAGTCTCACAACTTCCTTGAAAAACAAATTTGCAACATGTGTTTCATCACTAGTCTTCTAGCGTGGGATAAAGTGTGACATATTTGAAAATCTATCCACCACCACAAATATGGAATCACATCCTCTTTGCGTTCTTGACAGTCCTAACACAAAATCCATGCTTATCGCATCCCAAGGCCTCTCTGGTATCGACAATGATTGATACAATCCAGTGGTCTGTCTTGTTCCTTTTGCATGTTGGCAGATTCTACATATGTTCACAAATTTCACCACTTCTATCCTCATACCTAGCCAATAGTATGAACTTCTCAACTGTGAGAATGTTTTATCATGGAAGAAATTTCCAGCCAATCCTCCACTATGCTTCTCCTTCAAAAGGTTTTCCCTCATTGAACATTTTGGTATGAATAATTGATTGCCCTTGAACAACAATCCCTCTTGAATCATATACTCTGCCCGCTGGCTCCTATCTCTCAACACAAGATTCACGTATGCTTCATATGCCTCCTTGAAATATGGGTCATCACTATACATTTCCTTAAGGTATTCAAACCCCAAGGTCTTCACCTGAAATTCCTGTAGAATCAAACATCTCTTGCTCAATGCATCAACAACTTTGTTGGCATTCCCAACAATATGTTTTATGAAAAAAGTAAAATTCTTCATAAACTCAATCCACTTTGCATGCTTCTGATTCAATTTTTCCTGTCTGGTTATGAATTGTAAAGCTTGGTTATCACTGTGCAAGAAAAATTCCTGTGGGACAAGGTAATGTCTCCACTTCTTCAGGGATTGAATTATGACATAAAATCCCTTATCATATGTGGAGTATTTTCTCTTAGTCTCATTCAGCTTCTCACTGAAATAGGAAACCGGTCTATTATCCTGGCTCAAAACTACTCCGATTGCAAGTCCACTTGCATCGCATCTCACCTGAAATGTCTTTTCAAAATTTGGCAAGACCAGAATTGGTCGCTCTATTATCTTCTCCTTCAGTTTATATAAGCTCCTCTCTGCCTCCTCTGTCCATTTAAAAGACTTGTGCTTCTTCTTTATTGTATCCATCATTGGTGCACAAATTCCACTGAAATCTCTGATGAACTTCCTATAAAAACTTGCTAATCCATGGAAGCTTCTTACCTCAAACATGCTTCTTGGTGACAACCATTCTTTGATTGGTTTCACCTTTTCTGGATCCATCTTCAACTCATTTGAAGAGATCACAAAACCCAAGTAAATGAGTTATGTCTTCATAAAAGAGGACTTCTTTAGATTTATCAACAACTTCTCTTGTTGTAGCCTTCTCATCACTAGTGTCAGGTGTCTCAAATTCTCCTCTTTAGTCTTGCTAAAGATCAGTATATCATCCAGATATAGAACCACAAACTTGCCAATGAAATCTTTCAGTATTTCATTCATCAACCTCATAAAAGTACTTGGGGCATTTGTTAATCCAAATGGCATAACAAGCCATTCATACAAACCTTCATTTATCTTAAAGGTTGTCTTCCACTCATCACCTTCTCACATTCTTATCTAGTGATATCTGCTTTTCAAATCTATCTTAGAAAAGAAGTTTGCTCCACTTAGACAGTCCATTAAATCATCCATTCTTGGCAAATGAAATTTATACCTGATGGTGATCTTGTTAATGGCTCTTGAGTCTGTACACATTATCCATCCTCCATCTTTCTTTGGATTCAACACAGTTGGCACTGTGCATGGACTCAAGCTCTCTCTGACCAACCCTTTGTCTAACAATTCTTGGACTTGGTTCTTTACCTCCTCCTTCTCTCGAGGTGCTAGTATGTATGCTACTTTGTTTGGAAGACTTGCTCCTGGTATCAAATCAATATGATGGATGATACTTCTGATGGGTGGTAATGAGTTAGGAAGCTCATCCACCACTATGTCAGCAAAATTATCCAACAATTCCCGAATTGCTCCCAACAAATCATCCATTGAAGTACTTGTAAGGACAACTCTAGGTTTCCTCACCACAACAAACTGCATCTCCTATCCTTTCTTAACTTCTCTCAGGAGTTCCTTCCCACTCATGAAAAGTATGCTTGTGTTGGCTTCCTCTTTCACTTTCTTCTCCTCTATTGGAAGCAACATGTGTCTCCTACCATTCTTCTCCAAGGTGTATGTATTCTTCCTCCCATCATGAATGACATTTATGTCAAACTGCCATGGTCTTCTCAACAAAATATGGCATACATCCATGGGAATTACATCACATAGAATTTCATCTCTATATCCTCCAATTTTAAATTCAACCAAGCATTGTTTAGTAACCATTACCTAGTGTCCTTTCTAGAACCATGAGACTTTGTATGGATTTGGATGTGCAGTTGTCTCTAGCTCCAATTTCTCCACCATCTCTATGGATACTAAGTTTTCAGTACTCCCACTGTCAATTATCACCTTACAGACTCTGTCCTTATTCTTGCAAGCTGTCTTGAAGAGACTATTTCTCTGCACTGGCTTCTCAACTTCTGCCTCTGGTTTTAAGAGAAATTTTCTCAACATCAGGGATGTTCCATCCTCTACTCCTTCTACTTCAACATTTCTTCTCTGTGCTTCTGAAATGTGAGCTTCACCTTCTCCTTCTTTCGTTTTCTCGGTACATTCCCAAGACTTATGTCATGCCTTTCCACAGGTGTAACATCTCACTTCTCCTCCTCTGCCTCTTCCTCTTCCTATGGAAGAACTTCTTCCACCATCTTGTCTTCCTCAGGAAATTCCTCCTCTTTCCGAGTGACTCTGTGGTTTCTCAGTCTCATCTTTGGATTTTTGTGCCTTGTCTTGGGCAACTCCCTTTCCTTTGTTCAAAACTGGGCTTCTATTTCTGCCTCGTTGATTTTGTTTTCTGGCCAACTTATCCTCCGCCTTCAGTGAAAACTGATAAGCATCCCTCACTATCCTTAGTGACATCATGTTGATATCATCTTGGATTTCATACCTCAGGCCATTTATATACTTGGAAACTTTTTCTTCATCCTTCTCTCTTTGTCCAGTTCTGATGTTCATCTTGTAGAACTCCTCTATGTATTCTTTTACTGCCATACCCTTCTGTCTCAAGTTCTGCAATTTCCTGAATAGATTGATTTGGTAATATTTGGGCATGAATTTTGCCTTCAACTTTGCTACCACTTGATGCAGTGCCCCTACCTCAGTAGGGTCTGTTGACCTCTCGGTCTCTGGATCTTCTCAATATTCGAGCTAGAACAACTCTTTGATTCTCTGCTAGGATATTCAAGAATTATCCACATGTCCTTCTCACGAAACTCCACCGTGCGAACAAGCACCCGGCGCAAGTTTCTCTCATGTGGCCACAGGCTGTGACTGCATGCCTAACAAAAGACACTTCGTGCTTTGGGACCTTCGGTGTTCTGTTTCCAAGTCACCCAACCCTCTTGAGTCCCGATCTCTGGATTTTCGAATTCTCCTTAAGACCAAATCTGACAATCCTATGCTTTCCTCGATCAATGACTGCGATCGTTTCACAATTTTGTGACATTGGGGGTTGGCTCACCTCCGTTCTCCCGATCCCTGATTTCCTGATATTTGCGAGCATCAGATCGACGGCTCATGACTCTCTTCGATCGACGACTGCGATCAAGTCACGATTTCGCATTTTGCGGCTTTGGGATCCCCTTACCTTCGTTCTCCCGATCCCTGATTTCCCAATAGCGCTAGATCAATGGTCCAAATGTTCCCTTGGATCAACGATTGTGATTAAGTCAATATTTTGCCTTTCGCAACTTTGGGAATCTCCTTACCTCCGTTCTCCCGATACTCGAATTAGTGATGGTGCTAGATCGACGGTCCAGATCTTTCCTTGGATCAACGACTGTGATCAAGTCGAGATTTCACGTTTCGCGGATTTGACTCTTATGGAGTCCCTTCGATACTTAGCCGAATTCCAAATCTGTGCACTCCTTGCAGCAGATTCTTACACAAGACTTGGTTCTTGCAGGTGAATGTGCACACTTTGTAGTAGTCGCTTTGCACTCCTTGCAAAGGGAAAGTTTCCTGCTATCTCTTCTAAGCTTCAGAATCAAAACAGATCTTGTCACGCACTCCTTACATTCCATGTGCACACCTTGCACTCACTCAACATAAGAGAAACAATTGAAACTTATACTAACATTCACAGTTTCATCCATTCATAACGAAATTCATTCATTTATGAAAACACAATAACAGAGAATTACAAACAGTAACAGTGCTATGCATTTGAGTCAAATTTCCTCTGTCATATTCATTCAAAAGTAAATGGCTACAGCTAATATCAAAACAATAACTCAAAACTCAAAAAATTCCTACTAACTCACAGTAGCCTCATCTGGGCATACAAAATCTCTATTTATCTCAGAGGGTCCTTAGGGTTTCCCCCGACTACTCGTCTACTCGAAAAATGAAAAAAACTCTAACTGCTACCTAAGTTCAGTTCTATTCAAGACTYGGGTTGAAAATCCCAGATCACGCGTGATCATCCCCTCCCAAGCGTTTGATATTCTTCTGTTTTTCCAATCAAATCCAAAAGATTCACAGTAACTCCCAGCGTTTGAGATTCCAAAATAATTCCCAGGCGTCGAGCTGTCCTGCCACRCATGCTTGCTGATGATGCTCCTGCATCACCAAAACTTGATATGGAAGAATATTTTAAATTCTACACATCGATACCTTTYCAATGACGCAAAGCATTCATCAATCAGAGTTCGTATGATAAAGTTATGTCTCTCGCAAGTTGACCTACCATATTGATCACCATGGTGCAAGTGGATACCACATCAACCTCCATTACTTAGACATGTGGGGATAGCCACGTAGTGGATTTTCTAAGAACATTCTAGAAGGTCCAAAATCTTATGACAATTGAAGGTTGAGGAAGTCAAAAACCTATCCCTAGATGGCTTTTGAGCTATTTTAAATACCAGACCACCAAGAGGAGAAGGGGTTCCATTATTTTGGATTGTATCTTGTTTCGTAGCTTAGCAAAGCACCTGAGAGTGGTATTATGTGAGCATAATAGAGGAGGAGAGATTTTGTAGCAGCCATATAGGCCACAGGTCAAAGGCAAATCCACAAAGAGTGCATCTTTCTTTGTACTTGCATCATTTCTTTACCAAAGAAAAGAGAGCAGAACAACCTCACCTTCTAGTTGGGTTTTCTCCTTTATTGGGTTTCCCAGGTCATATCTTTTGTTTATTTGTGGATGGTGTGAATGTTTTTATTTTTCTCTAATTTTTTTGTGTTTTATCTATTTTATCAGTAACTAAATATTCTGGAGATCTAAAGGAAATTAACCTTAATAGTAAATATTGTAGTGTTTTATTAGATTTGTTGTGACGAACTATTCCAGTAGAATATCCATGGTAGTTTATAGATAAAACAAAGTGTCATATTCTTCTTTAAATAAATGGTTTTCCTAAACTTGTTCCCCACTTATGGTCCCATAAACTGGGGAGGAAGGCCTTTGTCCCTCCTCAAACAACAAGAAAATTGATCGACCACATTTGTAACATCCCCATCTAGTAAGGCTGGGCTATGCCACTTAAAAACTTTCTTTCTCTAATACCAATTTGTAACATACCCAACCACCCATGTCGGGCATATCACACCAAAAGTCCCCCACCACCCAGGTCTAGCACATCACACCAAAAACTTCTTTGTCTTCATCTCTAATACTATTTTGTAATGTCTCCATTACCAGTAATTAAACAAGATTGCTATGTTATTAATTAAAACATATAAACACTCTCCAATGCATGGTTACATATACAATCATAACAAAATTATACCAACAACATAACATAATACACCATGGAAGCAAATACACAATTATTACTACAAAACATGATTTATCACACAATTAGCACTTATCTTGGAATAAAATATGTCAATTGCACGCAAACCCTCCACATTCCTACTAGCCTTAGAATGTGTTGTTCATAAATTTCAACAATGGGTCACCCCTGAGTTGGGGCTAAACTCCACTTGGGTAAGGGTTCCCAACCAGGCTAAAGTATCACACTTAACATGAAACTCAGTCACAGGTGATTCAAACACAAGAAATTTCTTCACATATGCCAATTCACACTAACAACATACAATCTCTCATTCCCCACATGCTTTTCCCACCCCATGAAATGTGCCCTTTCTCTGCTCAATAGTCCTTTGGCTGCCACAGTTCCCTTCCAGGGCTTCAGAAACAGGCTGGACAAGAAGTCTCAGAGCCCTGTCGCTGCTATTTGGCACCTCGGGAAATAATTCCTAGCAATTATCTCACCTTGAGAGAATGCAATGTCCTACGGGCTTGACAACCCACTTCTTCAGTCCAGCTCTCCAAGCTAAGAAATGTACAGGTGTTTGCGATAGTAATAGAAAAATATTGATCACAATAACAATAGTGTTCGATGATAGTAACCGTCAGCTACCGATCACATCTCATGATGAAAGATGAAAAGATATCAGAATGAACTAAGTCCAAACTATTTAGATGCATGTTCCCAACTTGACACTTGTCATGTTAATAACTATCTTCAGTCAACAACATGTTCCCAACTTGACACTTGTCATGTTGAGAACTGCCTTTAGTACACATGTCCCCATCCTTCGGACTTAAGATATAATAATATCCTTACTTTATACTTTTTAAGAAATATTAATATAATATTCCTTACTTTATACTTTTAAGAAATATTAATATAATATTCCTTTTTGGGTTTAAGCCCCTTTAACTCATCCCCCTTAACCTCAGCTAGTGGAGTTATCCCCGTGAACTCTTTTACGTGGTCAATCTACCGCAGTGATGTGTTTTCATTATATTAGCATCCGATTACATTTACATTCTCGGTACAACAGTACTGATCTTTTGCATCTAGGCTCACCATGTTGATATTATAGTAGTTGCGGGAGGTATTAAACTCTATGTGTAACCTTTGGCGAGACTAGAATATTTTGAGAAGCAAGAGAAACCCTAAAACGTTGGATAATAACCCTAGATGACAATCGTCTCGAGAGAATAATTAACATTAATTTATTAGCCTCTAGGAAAAGAAGTCGGCCCAATTAGGTGACTTGGTGTAGTATAAATAGAGGGTGCTAGAGCTCATTTGTACTCACTCACTCTCACAACTGCATAAGGACAAGTGGTGTGCATGACTGGAGGAGAGTTGCAGTTGTCGCAACAATGACTTGGTCTTTGGTTATGGTTTGGAATTTCTGCCTTTGTTATGGTTTGGACTCTCTTCTTGGTACGCTAGATTTGGAGAGAAGTACGCTACCTTGGTTGGCTATTGGTTCTAGGGTTTGTTTCCGCAATTATTCTATTTGTCAAGGTTAAGGTGCTTGGGGGTGGCCTTTGTGCCTATGCTTGAGTGACAATATTGAGATATTGTCTATGGTGAAAACGAGCACATCTCTTTTATTCTAATAGGTTATGGAGCCACACTATCTTCGAACAATTTAACCACTGGAAGGTAGATTGGGAGGATTTTCTCAGTTGCAGTTGCAGTTGCAGTCAAAGTTTTGTTGCAGAAACGAAACCCTAACCCATGTGTTGAGGCACCTTAAGTGAAGAACTTGACCTAATTCCTATATAACCTAGTGCACCCTAGCCTAGCGCACCTCTTGGTTCTCTCAGCAAGCCAAGATATCAAGTTTTAAATTTTGGTCAAAGTCGACATTTAACCAAGTCAAAATATAAGGTTGACCATTCAAAAGTCAAAATGGAAGGAAGCTATGAAGACAAAAAGCCTAGCATGAAGAAAGTGTATGTTGTGCCCAAGAGAAATCTACTAAAAGGAACATTATGAGGTTTACCAATCCTCTAGTAGCTAAACCTCTAGTCCAACAACGTCATTCTAAGGTTTATCGTCATAGTTGGGTAAAAAAGGTGTGTACCTATACATGTTCTTTTAATTTTTATCGTTAGCATGAGTTTGTTTGAAGGGATCTTGTCCAAAGTAGTGATATTGGATTTAGTATATTCAGAAGATCAACACACTCTCCAGGTTTGACTTGATATGTCTCAGATTGTTATAGCATTATAAGATGACTTTTATAAGGTTAAGATCGTATTCTCTAACTCATTTTTTTGTCAAGAAAGCACATTGTTTTAAGTATAAGGGATAGGCCGGAAAGGATACTTGTCTCATAAGAAAAGAAATCCAATTGGAACAATAGCAAGACTCTAGGTTTTCTTATCAAGTTTGACGTATTTATTATTGTCACTTAAGTGAGTATTTATAAGTACTCAGTAGCTTATACTACTCAGTGTACTTATTTGCAAATATGAACTAACACCTCCTCTAGGAGATATTTCTTGTTCTTGTTCTCAGACAAGATCATCTTAGTAATTCTACCAAGAAACTATCCTTCATATAAAAGATGTTGTATCGGAAACATTTTTGTTTCTGTTGTCTTAGGCGGGTTATTTCATGAAGGCTATCATGAAGATGTCTTTCCAGGCTTGTAGCAATTGCCTCTATCCTTGTCCTTATTCTTGTTTCGATTTCCTATCATAAACATATTGTCTTGGATATTTATTTTTCTTTTTGTCTTGTTCTGGGAAAGTACCCTTGTGAAATATGTTGACAAACCTTTGATGAAAAGTCTTTTTGGAAGTTGTCTTAGAAGAAGTTTATAAGGATGACACAATGCTTGTAACAACTGCCAGATGGGAAACAACCATAATTGATAGAAACAAACTTAAAGAGATCCAGAGGGAGTTAGACTTGGAGGAAGTCAGTAATCAAAAGGAAACCAAAACATGTTTGTTACACTTTGCAGAAAGAAAAGAGAGGTGCAACAGATGGAAGCATGGACTCTCTCAGATAGAGGGAATTGATTGCAGAATTCCAGAAGCATGCAGTCTCAGAATAAAAACAAGGAAGTCCTATATATTTCTCACTCAGGAATGAATCCGAGATTAGGAGGGAGATAATCCCCTATAATATGATCCATTGAAGAATCTGTGAATATTATGAAGTATATTTCCACGTTCTTCATTAGAAGTAGCATCCATGATAAGAAGCATGTGTTCAACTTGACTCTAGAAGAAGTCTTATTCGAAAGGAAGCCTTGAATATCCTTGGTTGTCCATCCACATTTATGTTTCTATGACAAAAGGAAGAAGTTGAAACCTTCAGGAAGGAAGAGCATGGAATCTATAGAAGATTCCATAGACTCCAACGTTGAAGAGGAACATGAGGAATAACATGAAGATTCAAAGAAAGAAAGAAAAGCCAGAACAACCAAATTGAACCAATTATTATACCGAAAATCATAAGACTACCAACATGATTTGAACCCACTAGATGCAGTCAAGCAGAAGGAATGGAAGGAAGTTGTGATGAATAACAATGTATGTGAGAAATTGTGAAAAAGACTTGATAAATACAAGCAATATTTGGGGCTAGAAGGTTCTCCCAGAAGGAGGGAGAGGACTATTATGACAGTTTTTGTTCCATTAACCAGATATACCTCTACCTAAGCCATTATATCTCTTACAGTATCCATGGGTTGGATTTTACATTAGATCGATGTAAATAATGTTCTTCTCAACAGAGTAATTGAAGAAGAAACATATATAGAGAAACCTCAAGGTTTTGAGGTACACCGGAAAGAGACCCATGTATGCAGATGGAAGAAGACCTTGTATGGATTCAAGCAATTTGGTGCAAAGCCTCTCATGTACAGTAGAAGCGTGGTGAAAACTTCCTATGACAAAGGAAGTGTATCGAAATGGTTCTTCAGAAGTCCAGGATAATGGATTGCAAATCCATGGAAAACTCCCATGATGACAGATATGAAGAAGTTGAGAGACTCTGATCTAATAGACCCGTCCCTATATCGACAATTGAATGGATCTTTGATGTATTTGGAGAATACTCAGCTGGATATTTTCCTTACTGTGAAAATAGTTCCAAGTGGAACCTAGCCATGAGAATTGAATAATTACAAAGCATATCTTCAAATGTCTTCATGGGATGTTTGAGTTATGATATCCAAATGCATGGATTTATCGATTCAGATTGGGTAGGGAGTGTAGATAATAGAAGAAGTGCTTCTTGAATATATTTCAGTTTGAGCTTTGTCACGATATCATGGGCTAGAAGGAAACAGAAGTCTGTTGCACTTAGCATTGTAGAAGCAGAGTATATTGCAGCTTATGATACTTGTACAGAAGCAGTGTAGCTCTGCACGTTGGTTTCTGGATTGTTTGATCATGTGTTAGATTCGACCGTAATATACTATGATAACCAGAGCTATGTGAAGATCTCAGAGAACCCAGTGTTCTAGGATAGGTCGAAGCACACTGATATAAAGTATTATTTTCTTTGTGATAAAGTCCATAGGAAAGAAGTAGTTCTCTAGTATATATCCATTGATGAGAAGATAACAGATATTTTGGTAAATCCTTTGTCCAAGATGAAAATTTTGCAAGGGACAAGATGGGACTCGTGGAGATGACTTCCTTATTGGAAAGGGAAGTGATTACTCCCCAGGTTGGGAGGGAACACTGATATGTTATTGATATATGGACAATCATTTTCCAGTTTGGAAAATGGTCCAAGTTGGGCAGTCACTTTCTAGTCCGGAAAGTGGTCCAATATTTTTGATGGACATTCATTTTCCATTTCTAAAAATGGTCTAGAAAGGACAGTCATGGTCCGACAGATTCTTGATGTACCATAGACAGTGATTCCCCTTCTGGCCAGTGTGGGGAAATGGTATAGGACAGTCATTATCCTTGGAAATCACTCTGAGAAGTAGTCAATAAGAATGGTTCTCCTCTTTGGGAAGTCATTCTTTCGAAGTTCATAGTTGTGAGCAGTTTAGAAGAATGGTCCGATGTAGGAGGTTAGTGAAGGATAATCATTTCTGTTGGAAATGGTCCGGAAAGTCATTCCATAGGGTAGACTCATTATCTCCAGTTTGCACTGTGAATCATGACGAAAGAATGGCCCAGTTACGTTGAATGATTCAGGTTCATCAATCAGGGACAATCATTCCCTAGGGAAGATTCATTCTCTCTAGTTTGCACTATGAATCATGTCAGACGAATGGCCCAGTTAGGTTGAATGGTTCATGTTCAGCAATCATGGACAATTATTCTTCTATGCTTGGGAAGAATAGCCAAGAAATCCCATGGATGATGTTTAACTTTCTGAGGGTAGATGTGCTTCCAGATCTCACATATGTGAGTAGAGGAATGGCCCAAATGACTCAGTTTATATCATGACATTGTTGATACAGGTTGATATCAGATGATATGATTGTTGTGGAGACTGTATGTCTCTGGACAATATCTATATGCTATTGTGATGGATGTGATCCACTGGTAGTGACTATGTGTCACTGGTTCGTAGTCGTGTGCTACTAGGAGTGGTTGTGCATTGTTGGATAGTAGTTGCATACTACTATTGATAAACACAATTGTGTTCTATTGGATGGCATTGTTCTGATTGCCATGGAGACTATCTAGTTAGATAGTGATGTTGGTGCTTGTGATTTGATCATGAGATAGTTTGTGTGGCTATGATGATTCTATCGATTTAATGGTTTTTTTGTGCTTAAGACCATTACCTTCAATACCTCCCTAGCTAGGAGGGAGTGTTGATATTACGGTAGATGAGGGAGGTATTAACCTCTATGAATAACCTTTGATGAGACTAGAATATTCCGAGAAGCAAGAGAAACCCTAAAATGTTGGATAATAACCCTAGAAGACAAGTCGACTCAAGAGAATAACTAGCATTAAGTTATTAGCCTCTAGGAAGAGAAGTCGGCCCAGTTAGGTGACTTGGAGAAGTATAAATAGAGGGCGCTAGAGCTCATTTTTACTCACTCACTCTCACAACTTCATAAGGACAAGTGGTGCACATGACTGGAGGAAAGTTGCAATTGCTGCAACAATGACTTGGTCTTTGGTTAGGGTTTAAACTCTCTACTTGGTACACTAGATTTGGAGAGAAGTACGCTACCTTGCTTGTCTATTGGTTCTAGGGTTTGCTTCCAGAATTATTCTATCTATCAAGGTTAAGGTGCTTGGGGGTGGCCTTTGTGCTTATGGTTGGGTGACAATATTGAGATATTTTCTATGGTGAAAACAAACACATCTCTTTTATTCTAACACACCATCCTCAAAAACACAAGATCTCGCACTAAACTAGTTCGCACAAAACTTCTTGGATGTGCACACCCTTGTTTTCTGTGCACCACCCTCATGCCCTTACATAGGTGTGTGTTACAACATGACATATATACAAAAAGGGTCTCTGACCTCAAAAATCACACACCAAACTGATTTGTGTTGAATCCTGGAATGTGCGCCAACCTTGCATGCTTATACCAGTGTGCGTTGTATATTTCAAGTTTTTCCTCTTTAAGTGCGCCATTCCTGCACATCTACACAGGCACACACTATATGTAGTAAACTGCATGCTATAATCCTTTTACACTATGCATACTCTTTTGGTAGGAGATTTACGCACACTGACTTAATGTGTGTTGCAACAAACCAAAGACCTTATACAATCAACTCACCAACTTATATGTAAAAGACAGTTACATTCATATGTACACTTGGGGTTCAGCCTAGGGGTATTACAACATTGAAGGATCTAGAATTATATCAGAAAACACTAAGTTCATGAGATCAAAAACAAATCTTATGGCCTTCTAAGTATACACTAATTCACTCGATACACTTCTAAAAATTACTTCTCTAAGATGCCAACAAGAGAACATGCTTTTCCAAAAATTGGACCAAGGTGATTAAATCCTTGGGTCCAACTAGTGAAGATCCAAAAAAGGGGGCTTTCAAAGGTTGGCTTGGGATGATGTGGGCCCAATTCCAACCAACAAAGGTACTGAACGTAATTATTGTAACCTCACAAAATCATCATCAAAGGTGCAATACTTGGAATCAAGGAAGAAGGTAATACCCAATAGAGATTAGGTATATATCTCAGGCACTTCAAGCACTTCCTACTTACACTCGCTTGTGTAGAACCTAAAAGAGGTCACTAAGGTTTCCTTTTCAAAATCAATAGCTAGGTAGAATAGTCAAGGGTCAAGTTTTCTCATTTGATAGGGACATAAGGGACTTAGTCCTATAACCAAAATTTTGGATAGTAGGCATCACTCCAAGTAACTTTCCAATTGATTCAAGATCCCTTATTATGCATCTACCAACCACTTAAATGTGAGGGGACATCTCAACACTTAAACATCTTTGTCCTCGTGATTGACTCCTATGTTTGAGACACTTTTCTAGTAGGTGTTTTCCAGTACTACATGACTTTAACACTCAACTATTCAACTTCTAGTTTTTATTAGAGATATAAGGCTTACCCATGTAATAAATTCACCTTAGTGACTTTAGGTTAAAAGATTAGAGTTTTCGTCTTTTAGGTTTTTCATCTCCCAAGGTTAGGGTTTTTGGTTTTGGTATCTAGTTTTTTATAAGAGTGAGGACCCTCACTGTAATATTGTACCGCTCTTTATAAGAGTGGGGACCTTCATTGTAATATTGTACCGTTCAATAATAATATCGTTCAATGTTTTTGGAGATCATGTTTTCGATATTGTAACCTTGCCTAGGGTTTCTTCAGTTCGTATCAAAGAAGGTTGGTTAGAGGCCAAATCTTGAATATCAAAGTCGAGGAAGGAAACACGTCGTATTTATCCTGGCCATGTGATAGATTGGAGAAGAGTCGAGGGTTGAGGGATGAGTTATTGGTTGTGCGTAGAAGATAATGAGGGTTGAATCTGCGTAGAGCAGAACGAAGGGGTTGTTGTTGTGAAGAGAATTCGCCAAGAGGAGGAGAAGAAAAAGTGGGGATTGAAAGAAAGAGGAGGAGAATAAGAGTGATCAAATATTCATTCCTTGTTGGGTATAATTCAATCACAGTGCGGATGAAGCAGTTTCTCTCTTCAATCCCTATTTTAATGAAATTTGGCATGCTCTTTGTTTCTCTGCAACCCCAAATATGATCGTTTTGTCTCTGTATATGGTTGTAAACCCCTCCTCAACATATCTGCATATGATCGTTCATATTTGAAAGAAATTGTTGGATCGTGGTTATTCTCGTGGCAGTGTTCTCGACGGGCAGTGGTTTTTATAGGCTAGCCGCAGATTGGTAGTCCTTCATACTGCGTGTATTGACAATGGTTTTCATCGCATATAACATCGATCGGGAAGTTCTAGACATCCTTCTAGAGTTCAAATTCATTCAGCATGGGGCGAAGTAAGAGCCAACGTAGAAGTTCAAAATATTTTGATGGTGAGGATGACACACTTAGCACTTCATCCACTGGTGGGTTTTCTAATCGATCATTATTGCAAGAAATTGAGGATGTAGAAAATGAAGATTCCACACTAGAGGGTTACTTGGATTCAATGTATGAAAAGAGGGGGTCAACAAGAGAAAGTGGTTTGAAGGGGATTATAAATGTTTTCATGAGCAATGTACAACTTGATTTTGCTTAGAAAAGTTATGAAATTTTGCT
>JASDQU010500768.1:16958-33694 GCA_032191745.1 Picea mariana | reverse complement strand
TTCATCAAGCCCGACTTGAAGTTTGGGTATCACCAGGTACCAATCAAACCCTCTGATGTGTCGAAGACTGCCTTCAAATCCAAGGAGGTCCTTTGCAAATGGTTGGTCATGCCTTTTGGGTTGACGAATGCCCCTACAACCGTCATGAGGCTAATGGACGACATCTTGCGACCATTCACCAACTCATTTGTAGTGGTGTACTTGGATGACATTCTAATCTTTAGCCATACTTGGGAAGAGCACCTCCACCACAGCCAACAGTTCCTCCAAACACTGTGACAACACAAGTTGTGTGCCAATTTGGATAAATGCACTTTTGGCATGACCCATGTTCAGTATCTGGGATACATTATTGATGAGTGGGGGTTTCATGTGGATCCAGCAAAGATCCAAGTCATTCGAGATTGGCCAGCCCTAACCAACCTAACAGAGCTCCGCAGCTTTTTAGGTCTTGCCAATTTCTACCGCAGGTTTGTGTTGGGATTCTCTCATATCACTTGGCCCTTGAGTCAAGTCACCAAGGGAGGAGAAAAATAAAAATTATTTTGGTCTGAATCTTAACAGAAGGCATTTGGGGAGTTGAAGCATCGCCTCTGTTCTGCACCAGTGCTCACATTACCAGACTTGCGACAACCATTTGAGATCGAGACAAATGCCTCTGATTATGCTATTGGGGCAATCCTTACTCAACATGGGCATCCAATGGCATATCACAGTGAGACACTTTCTCACACAATCTGGAAGTATCCCACTTATCACAAAGAGATGTATTCCATTGTGCAGGCTTGCCGGCAATAGAAGCATTACATTTTGGGAAAGGAAACGGTCATCCACACAAACCACCGACCCCTACAGTTCATACAGACACAAGGGAAGTTGCAGAATGATCGCCATCAGAAGTGGTCCATGTACCTGCAACAGTTTCATTTGAACATTAAGTACACGAAAGGTAGCACCAATAATGTTGCAGACTGCCTCAGTCGACCACCCATTGTAGCACTAACCACTGTGCTAAACTCTTGTGGGCACGAGACTTCCAATTGGTCACTTCTCTACACAAGTGATCCAGAATTCAGCCACACATACAATACGCTCTTGGAGGGTAAGAAAGTTCCCAATTTTCACCTCCAGGATGCCCTGCTTTGTCACCTGGGACACCTTTTTGTTCCTTCAAGTGAGTATGCCAAGATGATTTGGGAGGCACACTATAGTCGGGTCGTTGGGAATTTCTGGGTCAAGAAAACCATGGTAGTACTGCAAAAGTATTTCTATTGGCTGAACCTTCAACAAGATGTCGGGAAGTACATCAAGTCCTGCACTGCTTGTGCCATTTCCAAACCGACCATCAAGAAGCAAGGCCTATATACTCCGCTTCCTACCCCCAGTCGACCTTGGGAATCCATCTCTATGGATTACATGTTTGGACTTCCTTCTACTAAGCATGGAAATGACTGTGTTTTTGTGGTCGTCAATCAATCCTCGAAGATGTCCATTATGATGGCCTACAAGAAGAATATCATAGAAGAAGCCACTGCTAAACTCTTCTTTGAATGAGTGTGGGTACACTTTGGGATCCAATAGTCTATCATCTCAGATCGGGACATCAGGTTCATCAGTACATTTTGGTCCAGCCTCTGGTCGATGTTGGACACCAAGCTCACCAAGTCCACGACTTTCCATCCACAAATTGATGGTCAAACAGAGGTCATCAATCGGATGATTGTACACATTCTATGCATGTACAATTCAAAGCATCCATGCACATGGGATGAGAGCCTCCCCTATGTACAACATAGCTACAAACGGGCTCTCCATATCTCAACCAACCACAGCCCCTTTCAGGTGGGCTTGGGATTCCAGCCACTATGTCCCATTGACGTAGCCATGCCATTTGTGGCTACTCAGGAAGATTTATCTCATGTCCAGTCTAAGGCTGACAAGGAAAATAGCTTCATTGAGAACATTCAACACATCTACCAACAGGTTCATGACATCTTGGACAGAGCCAATTCTAAGTACAAGCAGCGACATGATCAACATCGGGTGCCACACAAGTTCCAAGTGGGCGACAAAGTGTAGCTACATTTGCAAAAGGAGCACCTCACTAGACCCCACCGCAAGCTTCGCCCACTCCAATATGGGTCGTACACCCTCACCAAGTCTGTAGGGGACAATGCCTTTGAGCTCATCATTCCACCATTCCTTGGTCTGCACCCAATGTTCAATGTGGACCGCCTTCGACCCTACTTTCCACCTCTACTAGACACACCCAACATGGAAGAACAACTCACACCAACAGAGTTACATCCAGACTGCATGGAATAAGCCACAAATGATCATATTATGGATACACAAATCAAGGACACCCGACAACAAAGGATACTGCTATATCGAGTTGTCAAAGCAGACCAACTCTTTCACCAAGGCAAGTGGCTCACCAGGGACCAAATTCAACAAAAGTTTCCTCATCTCATGGAGGAACTCAATGAAATGGGGACCATTGCTTCCTAAGGGGGGAGCAATGATCCAAGTGGATATTGGTGGCCACCCACCTATTCCACTTGGACCCCCACCATTTCTTTTTTCATTTTTTCAGTTTTCGCACAGTTTACTATTTTTAGCAGTTTTTCGTGTCCTGAACTTTCGGAGCCATTTTGAGGCCCTAAACGACGTATTTGCTTGGTTTATATGAAACAACAGAGGACAAATCATAATATGCAAACAATCCTTTCTGTGAATCCATTTTCAACTACTACAACTTTTGGCGATATATTAAGATTATAGGCAAGTAAATATAGCAAGCGGCAAGATCTCACTTACTATGGGAAAAGGACTATGCAGCTCTCCACACCTTCCTCGTCTTCAATGGCTGTCTTACTGTCCTACAACAACTTTTGGAGACCATAGTCAAGAGATCACTTCACCCGCTACTGGACATTTACACATCTCACAATCATATATCCCAGGCACAAGGCTCACATCAGATATACTCACTCAAGAAATATTTTTGTATTATATTCAGAAATTTGTCACTCGACAATTACAAAAGACTCAGTACATGAGCTATAACTACACAGAAAAGTAGGGTATTTAATCTTAGTTCTCTGTTCCGAAGAAAGAGAATGTCAGATAGGCTCCTGGCCGACTGCTCAGGCATAAACTGGCTCTGATACCAATTTACTAGAATAGGATCTTTACAAATACATATACTCTCTTATCAGAGATATTACACTTGAGATCAATGTTTTTCATTCACAAGGTCCCGAAGGCGAGTGAAGAGGATACACACTACTCGACTCAAACTATAGACTTATAGACTCTTTCTCTCTCTCTACCATGTCCCAAATGAGATCCTGAGAGCTTTATTTATACAAATTCTAGCAAGTTAATGGTAACAAGAGACTGGAAACTGTCGGTAATAAAGTAGATTCCTTCAAGTGGATGGGGCAACTGGTGGACTCCAATTGTTTTCTTGTCCCTCCGAGGCTCGGCCATACGGGGGCCCATACTGACTTTTACGGAATGACTCGACACAAAGGAAAAATATTCCTAGTACATAGTGAATTTTGAAATGATACCACTAGATTATTTGGATTACAAAGTGGAGTTCTGCAAGAACCCATGGAACTGACGGGACACCATTGTCGGCTCGTTAGACATGAAATTGAAATAATTACAATAGAGACATTTTCATGGCTCATGGTCCATCATGCTGCCATCCAATTGTTTATGTTATGTTCAGCTATGGAATCAAATGATTCACCACTATCGTAGTTGAAGTGACTGCTGGGAAGCGATCCATGGATATCTGAGAAAGGTGGCAGTCCACTAAAACATTTGTAGAATGGTGATCCTTGCATTTCAGGGATGAGATCATCTTCTGGTATGCAGAGGTAGCCATAGAATTCACTGGTTACCTTCTAATTCTGAGGATTTGGTGGATTGGATTTTTCATAAATCACCTCACTGCCTTGAAAGGATAAATTAAAAACAAGCCATGCATTGTAGTGTGCTGCTTCCTCAACTTCTGCACATAACCATTGCCTGAAAGCATCTTTGCTACTACCAAAGAACTGTAGTCTCTCGGACAATAGGTCCATAGTAATAAATACAACCAACCAGACCACCAATATAGATAATCTCTTAATGTTGAACAATCAAAGAGTATCCAACAAGAGCCATCAAACTTGGTCTGAGACATTATTGCACAATAGTCTTCATATGAGATATCTAGAGTATAGATATAAATATACACTTGTCCTTGGAAAGGACCTCCAGTGATTATTCCTCTAGTTATGTTCTAACTTGTTCTAAAATAACTTATAAAAGATCTTAGATGATTTTTTGACTATACCCAGCTATTCAAAATATTTATACATGCTAGACTAGACTTTATGCAGCACTCTAGACACTCGAAACAATAACAATATTAACAATTATTACATACAAGGATCCATTTGAATCCTGGTGGAGCATCTGGTATGCTTAAGGAGGATGAAGCCATTTTAGGGTTTTATCTTTAGCTTCTCTAGTGAGCAGATCAGCTATGTAATTATCTTTCCCTGGCTTATAATGGATGTCAAAGTCAAATCCATCCAGCCATAAGCTCCATCTAAGAACTCTATTATTGCCCTATTCCAGAAGTCTCTGATTAGTCAGCATGCCTTTCATATGCTTTAAATCATTTCTGACAATAAAATGAACAGGTTTTAAAAACAATCTAAACTTCTTAATCCCATTTTTTACAGCTAATATTTCTTTATGGGATGAAGGATATTTTGATTATGTCTCATTGAAACATCCAGAAGCATATATACAGACTTCTTCCAGCTTTGGTCCATTCTTCTGGAGAAATACAGCTGCCCACGTATCATTAGAAGCATTTATCTCTAAGATGAGCTGTAATGAAATATCTAGAAGATATAACTTTGGCAGGTTCTGGATTTTCTGTTTTATTACTTGAACAGCTGTTGTCATATTATTATTCCAAGGTATTACCTTACTCAGGCGCTTCTGAAGTATCCTTACATCTTTAGCCCGGTTTTCATAGAACTGTCTAATGTAATTTAGACAACCTAGGAATCTTTGCAACTGCTTTTGATCCAGAATCTCATCTGGAAATTCAGAGAGTTTCTTCATCACATGTTCCTGTAACTCAACTGCTCCCTTGGAAAGAATAAGTCCTAAATATTCAATTCTTGTATGAGCCCAACAAAGCTTAGACTTGCTCAAAAGAAAACCATGACAGAACAATAGATCATATACTGTCTTCAAATGTTGTACATGAGATTTAGTATCATAAGAACAAACAAGAAGATCATCTATATATACAATGACAAAATTCAAATGTTTAAAAATATCGTCCATCCTTTTTTGGAATTCTGAGGGTGCATTTTTCAGTCCGAAGGGCATGACTCTCCATTGGTATTGTCCATTAGGTACAACGAAATCTGTTTTGTATCTGTCTTTAGGAACTATCCCTATTTGCCAGAATCCACTCTTTGGATCAAACTTAGTGAAGATGTTGCAATTACCAATCTTAGAGAAAATCAATTCTTTAGAAGGGAGAGGAAATCTTATAGGAAGTAGAGCTTCATTTAAAGATCTATAATTTATAACCATTGTAGGCTTTCCTCGTTTCTGTTCACTATGTTTATTCACATAAAATGTTGGGCAAGACAAAGGGCTTCTGCTTGGTTCTATTAGCTTTCTCTCTAGGAGTTCTTTTATCTCCTACTGGAAATATTCAATTTCTTCGGGAGACATATGGTTGGCTGAGGCCTCTTGTGGTTTCGCAAGATAATCTTTTCTATAGGGAAGACTGACAAAATATTGTTCCCTTGTCCAGAAAGCATTAGGATGATCTGATGTACAGTCTTTTTCTATCTTTTCTTTAACATCCTTAATTGCTTCTAATCCATGTCTTTCTGCATTTTTTATTATCTTTTGGATCCAGACTAATTTCTCAGCAGTATCTTCTATCTGTGAGAGAGATTTCTTTACTGCAATCTTTGATTCATAGGAGGACTTACTAGGGATTGTTATAGATTTTCCCAAAATTGTAATTTGTACAGAATTACTTCCTATTGTAAATGGCAAACATATATTTACAAAATATTGTCCAAGCAAGATATCTGCTCCAGTGTCGAAGAAATAGAGATTGACAGCTACCTTTTCTCCTTGTATAATGATTGGAAAGTCAAGGGCAAAAGACTGAATTCTAATCTCAGTCTTATTCACTGCTCTAAAAGAAATGTCAATAGGCTGCCAGTAATAGGATGGTATTGCTCCATATTATTCACATGAGTTCATAGCACCTGTATCAAGCTGTGCATCCAATGTATACTGCAGATATCCTGATACTTTTATATCCACAGAAATTACTAGTCTATCTTCAAAACCATTAATTTGTCTAGACTCACTAGTCTCAATTTCTGTGTCATGACCAAACATTTCTCTGTGCCATTGTTCATCTCTTTTATTTCTGAGAAAGTTTAGTTCTTCCTTTTCCATTTTGATATTTTTCCATAGCTCAGACATTACATTTTCTTTTTCTTTTATTGATTCTTCTAGATGTTGGATAGTTTTGTCTAGAGAATCTTCTTCTTGTTCTTCTTCTCTTATTTCTTTCAGAGAGTTCTCTACCTTCTTGCCTTTAGGTTTAGATGAAGTGAAATCAGAATCTTTTGGTGTGTAATCCTGAATATTCACCATGCTTGGCTGCTGGTGTCTGGTAATTTGAGAAGAGAGAAGAGCAATCTGAGCTTGGTATCTTTTGGAGAGTTGAAACTGTCCAGGGGTTAACCTATTCAATTTTTGTTCTAAGACAGACCTCTGATGAAGAAGAGAGGGGAGGTCTGAAAAGGTTGACATCATTTTAATGTCTAGAAAATTCATAGTATTGGTGATTTGTGATTGATCAGTATCAGACTAGTAGTCAACAGTGGGAGTATCAGATTCATCAGACTCAGTTAGTGATATAAATTCACCATCTGAACATTCAGAAACCATTTCCCCTTCGGCAGGATCATAACCTGTTTGGAAGAGATCCATTATCTTCGTTTGAAATTTGGTTTTCTGACGCAGAGGACACTGAGAAGCCCAGTTGCCAGGCTTTTTACAGATAAAGCAAGTGGTTTTTCTTGCTTGAGTTGGTCTTGACCTGCGTTTAAAATAGGCTTTTCTAGGTCCTTGGGTGTTTTTACTAAATCTTCTAGGAAACTTTTTTGTAAAAGAACTGGATTTGTTTTTAATAGAGCATTTAAAACAACCATAATCTCTCTTACATGAGCGTTTCTTTTTATTCTGTTTCTGACAACCAAAGTGATATGTTTGAGCAAAAGTATCACAGATACTTGAGTCAAACCCTAATAGATTTTTAATAGATTTGTTTGTATGTCTTCTTAGACATTCTTTTTGTAGGGTTGTGACTATATGTTCATGTAATCCTGCTAAAGAAAGTTCTTCTAGACTGATTTCCATGGTTTCCAGTCTTTCTCAACCAAGATCAAGAATTTTTCCAGGCATGGCAGAAAGATATTTTCTTAGATATGCCACATTGTCTGGATCAGGAGCTTTGTGTAAAAGATCCTGCATAGTACATAAAAATTCTGGTAACTAAGAGACATGACATAGTCGTTGATTCATAAACAAATCTGCATAATGTTTAGAAACTATTTTAGTGCTACCATAGAATTCATGTACTACTGCTTTGATAAGCTTTTCGATTGGATTATCATGGTTCATTATTCTCAGCTTATCAGCTTCATTGACTCTATCCCACCAGAGTCCTAGGTTTCCAGTGAATCCCCAAGTTAGTCTGAGGGCTAACTCATTCTAGGAAATTCTGTTTCAAAATATCATCTTTTGAGTTTTTGCCCAAGCCTGCCATTTCTGAAATATAATCATCATCTCATTACGAGATCTGCAATTCAGATTAGACACAGGGGCTGGTTCTATGTTTTCTCTGCTAAAAGAAGCATGTTCAGAAGAATTTGTTGGATCAAATGGGACCTTTTTACTGGAACCATATTTAGCATTGCACCACTTTTCCCATGAAGATTGGAAAGGATTTCCTCCTGCATCATCATCAGTAGATCTAGGTGCATTAGTTTTTGAACTCACCTTAGGATTTGCTAAATTAACAATGCCAGATGAATGGTCAGCAGACTATCAGCCTGTGCAATCTAAAATAGCAACAGCTAAAGCACAATAGCTGATAATGGATAAAAATGAATCAAGAGAAAAGGTTTTGAGAATAGGAAGATCCCAAAGTCTAAGAGTTCCTAACCTTGAAAGACAAATGTCTTCCTTAAATACAAGTACTTAGGTTCATATCCTAGAAGAAGTACATCATCTTATTCTTCCACTCCTTACTGAAGCCCTGTATATAAACCAGTCTCCAGTAGATCCAAATTAGATGATCATTTGTTGTTTCACCAAAAGGGTTCAGAGAACTGTTATTTTTTCCAAAAGGGCATCCCTTCTCAAGAAAAGTCTTCAGGTAAACCTCCTATGAAGCATATTCCATCTGCTCATAAAAACTTCAGAACCTATCAGTCCAAAGTTGAACACAATGGACAACATTCTAATTGTTCTGAATGTCAAGAAGTCACAGTCCCTCTTATCAAGATGATTAACTATACTTTTCCTAGAGGAGACAAAGACAAGTCTGCCACACTACCTAAAAGAAGTCTTGGACCTAGGAATCACACTCCCTCTTTCAAGAATCACTTAGTAGCAGACCTAGAATTTATTCAATATAGAAAAGCAGATGCTGAGAAATCTCAAGATGTTGTGAGGTTACATAATTATGCAAATTATCAATCTGTTTGTCTTGCTCAAAATATGCATGATATGGCACAAGATAGCATACAGACCAAATCACACATGAATGGTCTACATTCTGAGATTGATAATCTTGAACAAAATCAAGAGACTCTCAAATCTCAACTTGTACAGATTCTAGAGAAATTAGATACTATCCAGACTGCAATACATAGTCTGAAAGAATCCTATGATAAGGAGAAAGCCCCTTCATCTCCTATAAAATATGATGAGCTAGAAAAACAAGCTTCTTACAAATGGTTTGGAACAGTTTCTACTTCTACCAAAGATCAGAAATATTTGACTCTGAATCAACTAGCTACAGAAATGACTAATCATGTTCTTTCAAGGATAGCTCAAGTTGTCTTGATAGCACAAGAAAAGCTAGACTTGGTCAAATCGCAATTCTCTTCTTTAGAAGAAGAATTTAAATCTAAACATCAAAACACTATCCCTCAATTCACTTTCATAAAAGGGATAGATGAAGTTGGAAGCTCAACAGCTAATACACCTAGATCTACTGATGATGATGCAGGAGGAAATCATTTCCAATCTGCATGCGAAAAGTGGTGCAATGCTAAATATCGTTCCAATAAAAAGGTCCCATTTGATCCAGCAAATTCTTCTGAACATGCTTCTTTTAGCAGAGAAAACATAGAACCAGCCCCTGTGTCTAATCTAAATTGCAGATCTCGTAATGAGATGATGATCATATTTCGGAAATGGCAGGCTTGGGCAAAAACACAAAATATGATATTTCGAAATAGAATTGCCTGGAATGAGTTAGCCCTCAGACTAACTTGGGGATTCACTGGAAACCTAGGACTCTAGTAGGATAGAGTCAATGAAGCTGATAAGCTAAGAATAATGAACCATGATAATCCAATCGAAGAGATTATCAAAGCAGTAGTACATGAATTATGTGGTAGCACTAAAATAGATTCTGAACATTATGCAGATTTGTTTATGAATCAACGACTATGTCATGTCTCTCAGTTACCAGAATTTTTATGTATTATGCAGGATCTTTTATACAAAGCTCCTGATCCAGACAATGTGGCATATCTAAGAAAATATCTTTCTGCCATGCCTAGAAAAATTCCTGATCTTGTTAGAGAAAGACTAGAAACCATGGAAATCAGTCTAGAAGAACTTTCTTTAGCAGGATTACATGAACATATAGTCACAGCCCTACAAAAAGAATGTCTAAGAAGACAAACAAATAAATCTGTTAAAAATCAATTAGGGTTTGACTCATGTATCTGTGATACTTTTGTTGAAACATATCACTTTGGTTGTCAGAAACAGAATAAAAAGAAAGACTCATGTAAGAGAGATTGTGGTTGTTTTAAATGCTCTAGGAAAAACAAATCCAGTTCTTCTACATAAAAGTTTCCAAGAAGATTTAGTAAAAACACCCAAGGACCTAGAAAATCCTATTTCAAATGCAGGTCAAAACCAACTCAAGCAAGAAAAACCACTTGCTTTATCTGTAAAAAGCCTGGCCACTGGGATTCTCAATGTCCTCTACGTCAGAAAACCAAATTTCAAACGAAGATAATGGATCTCTTCCAAACCGGATATGATCCTACTGAATGGGAAATGGTTTATGAACGTTCAGATGGTGAATTTCTATCACTAATTGAGTCTGATGAATCTGATACTCCCACTGTTGACCACCAGTCTGTTACTGATCAATCACAAATCATAGATACTATGAATTTTCTAGACATTAAAATGATGTCAAACTTTTCAGACCTCCCCTCTCTTCTTCATCAGAGGTTTGTCTTAGAACATAAACTGAATAGGTTAACCCCTGGACAGTTTCAACTCTCCAAAAGATACCAAGCTCAGATTGTTCTTCTCTCTTCTCAAATTGCCAGACACCAGCAGCCAAGCGTGGTGAATATTTAGGATTACACACCAAAAGATTCTGATTTCACTTCATCTAAACCTAAAGGCAAGAAGGTAGAGAACTCTCTGAAAGAAATAAGAGAAGAAGAAGAAGAAGAAGAAGATTCTCTAGACAAAACTATCCAACATCTAGAAGAATTAATAAAAGAAAAAGAAAATGTAATGGTTGAGCTATGGAAAAATATCAAAATGGAAAAGGAAGAACTAAACTTTCTCAGAAATAAAAGAGACGAACAATGGCATAGAGAAATGTTTGTTCATGACACAGAAATTGAGACTAGTGAGTCTAGACAAATTAATGGTTTTGAAGATAGACTAGTAATTTCCATGGATATAAAAGTCTCAAGATATCTGCAGTATACATTGGATGCATAGCTTGATGCAGGTGCTATGAAATCATGTGCAAAATATGGACAACACCAATGGGGAGTCATGCCCTTCGGACTGAAAAATGCACCCTCAGAATTCCAGAAAAGGATGGACGATATCTTTAAACATTTGAATTTTTTCATTGTATATATAGATGATCTTATTGTTTGTTCTTATGATACTAAATATCATGTACAGCATTTGAAGACATTATATGATCTATTGTTCCATCATGGTTTGGTTTTGAGAAAGTCTAAGATTTGTTGGGCTCAAACAAGAATTGAATATTTAGGATTTATTCTTTCCAAGGGAACAGTTGAGTTACAGGAGCATGTGCTGAAGAAACTCTTTAAATTTCCAGATGAGATTCTAGATCAAAAGCAGTTGCAAAGATTCCTAGGTTGTCTAAATTACATTAGACAGTTCTATGAAAACTAGGCTAAAGATGTAAGGATACTTCAGAAGCGCTTGAGTAAGGTAATACCTTGGACTAATAATATGATAACAGTTGTTCAAGTAATAAAACAGAAAATCCAGAACCTGCCAAAGTTATATCTTCCAGATATTTCATTACAGCTCAACTTAGAGACAGATGCTTCTAATGATACGTGGGTAGTTGTATTGCTCCAGAAGAATGGACCAAAGTTGGAAGAAGTATGTATATATGCTTCTGGATGTTTCAATGAGACAGAATCAAAATATCCTTCATCCCATAAAGAAATATTAGCTGTAAAAAATGGGATTAAGAAGTTTAGATTGTTTTTAAAACCTGTTCATTTTATTGTCAGAATTGATTTAAAGCACATGAAAGGCATGCTGAGTAATCAGAGACTTCTGGAACATGCAATAATAGAGTTATCAGATGGAGCTTATGGCTGGATGGATTTGACTTTAAGATCCATTATAAACCAGGGAAAGATAATTGCATAGCTGATCTGCTCACCAGAGAAGCTAAAGATAAAACCATAAAATGGCTTCATCCTCCTTAAGCATACCAGATGCTTCACCAGGATTCAAATGGATCCTTGTATGTAATAATTGTAAATATTGTTATTGTTTTGAGTGTCTAGAGTGTTGCATAAAGTCTAGTCCATCATGTATAAATATTTTGAATAGCTGGGTATAGTCAAAGAATCATCTAAGATCTTTTATAAGTTATTTCAGAACAAGTCAGAACATAACTAGAGGAATAATCACTGGAGGTCCTTTCCAAGGACAAGTGTATATTTATATCTATACTCCAGATATCTCATATGAAGACTATTGTGCAATAATGTCTCAGACCAAGTTTGATGGCTCTTGTTGGATACTCTTTGACTGTTCAACATTCAGAGATTATCTATATTGGTGGTCTGGTTGGTTGTATTTATTACTATGGACCTATTGTCCCAGAGACATACAGTTCTTTGGTAGCATCAAAGATTCTTTCAGGAAATGGTTACGTGCAGAAGTTGAGGAAGTAGCACACTACAATGCATGGTTTGTTTTTAATTTATCCTTTCAAGGCAGTGAGGTGATTTATGAAAACTCCAATCCACCAAATCCTCAGAATTACAAGGTAACCAGTGAATTCTATGGCGACCTCTGCGTACCAGAAGATGATCTCAATCCTTCAATGCAAGGATCACCATTCTACAAATGTTTTAGTAGACTGCCACCTTTCTCATATATCCATGGATCGCCTCCCAGCAGTCACTTCAACTACAACAGCGGTGACTCATTTGATTCCATAGCTGAACATAACATAAACAATTGGATGGAAGCATGATGGGCCATGAGCCATGAAAATGTCTCTATTGTAATTATTTCAATTTCATGTCTAACGGGCCGACAGTGGTGTCCCGTCAGTTTCGTGGGTTCCTGTAGAACTCCACTTTGTAATCCAAATAATCTAGTGGTATCATTTCAAAATCCACTATGTACTAGGAATATTTTTCCTTTGTGTCGAGTCATTCCATAAAAGTCGGTATGGGTCCCCGTATGAACGAGCCTTGGAGGGATGAGATAACAACTGAAGCCCAACAGTTGCCCCATCCACTTGAAGGAATCTACTTTATTATCGGCAGTTTCCAGTCTCTTGTTACCAGTAACTTGCTAGAATTTGTATAAATAAAGATCTCGTCCGGGAAATGTCACACCTCTCACCTTAGGATTTGCTAAATTAACAATGCCAGATGAATGGTCAGCAGACTATCAGCTTGTGCAATCTAAAATAGCACCAGCTAAAGCACAACAACTGATAATGGATAAGAATGAATCAGGAGAAAAGATTTTGAGAATAGGAAGATCCCAAAGTCTAAGAGTTCCTAACCTTGAAAGACAGATGTCTTCCTTAAATACAAGTACTTCAGATTCATATCCTAGAAGAAGTACATCATCTTCTTCTTCCCTCCTTACCGAACCCCTGTATATAAACCAGTCTCCAGTAGATCCAAATTCGATGATCATTTGTTGTTTCACCAAAAGGGTTCAGAGAACTATTATTTTTTCCAAAAGGGCATCCCTTCTCAAGAAAAGTATTTAGGTAAACCTCATGTGAAGCATATTCCATCTGCTCATAAAAACTTCAGAACCTATCAGTCCAAAGTTAAACACAATGGACAACATTCTGATTGTTCTGAATTTCAAGAAGTCACAATCCCTCTTATCAAGATGATTAACTATACTTTGCCTAGAGGAGGCAAAGACAAGTCTGTCGCACTGCCTCAAAGAAGTCTTGGACTTGGGAATCACACTCCCTCTTTCAAGAATAACTTAGTAGCAGACCTAGACTTTATTCAATATAGAAAAGCAGATGCTGAGAAATCTCAATATGTTGTGAGGTTATAGAATTATGCAAATTATCAATCTGTCTGTATTTCTCAAAATCTGGATGATATGGCACAAGACATCATACAAACCAAATCACACATGAATGGTCTACATTCTAAGATTGATAATCTTGAACAAAATCAAGAGACTCTCAAATCTCAACTTGTACAGATTGATAGTCTAAAAGAATCCTATGATAAGGAGAAAGCCCCTTCATCTCCTATCAAATATGATGAGCTATAAAAACAAGCTTCTTACAAATAGTTTATAACAGTTTCTACTTCTACCAAAGATCATAAATATTTGACTCTGAATCAACTAGCTACAGAAATGACTAATCTTGTTCTTTCAAGGATAGCTCAAGTTGTCTTGATAGCACAAGAAAAGCTAGACTTAGTCAAATCACAATTCTCTTCTTTAGAAGAAGAAGTTAAATTTGAACATCAAAAGACTATCCCTCAAGTCACTTTCATAAAAGGGATAGATGAAGCTAGAAGCTTAACAGCTAATGCACCTGGNGATAGCTCAAGTTGTCTTGATAGCACAAGAAAAGCTAGACTTAGTCAAATCACAATTCTCTTCTTTAGAAGAAGAAGTTAAATTTGAACATCAAAAGACTATCCCTCAAGTCACTTTCATAAAAGGGATAGATGAAGCTAGAAGCTTAACAGCTAATGCACCTAGATCTACTGATGATGATGCAGGAGGAAATCCTTTCCAATCTGCATGGGAAAAGTGGTGCAATGCTAAATATAGTTCCAGTAAAAAGGTTGCATTTGATCCAACAAATTCTTCTGAACATGATTCTTTTAGCAGAGAAAATATAGAACCAGCCCCTATGTCTAATCTGAATTGCAGATCTTGTAATGAGATGATGATCATGTTTTAGAAATGGCAGGCTTGGGCAAAAACACAAAAGATGATATTTCGAAACAGAATTACCTGGAATGAGTTATCCCTCAGACTAACTTGGGGATTCACTGGAAACCTAGGACTCTGGTGGGATATAGTCAATGAAGCTGATAAGATGAGAATAATGAACCATGATAATCCAATCGAAGAGCTTATCAAAGTAGTAGTACATGAATTCTATGGTAGCACTAAAATAGATTCTGAACATTATGCAGATTTGTTTATGAATCAACGACTATGTCATGTCTCTCAGTTACCAGAATTTTTATGTACTATGCAGGATCTTTTATACAAAGCTAATGATCCAGACAGTGTGGCATATCTAAGAAAATATCTTTCTGCCATGCCTGGAAAAATTCCTGATCTTGTTAGAGAAAGACTAGAAACCATGGAAATCAGTCTAGAAGAACTTTCTTTAGCAGGATTACATGAACATATAGTCACAGCCCTACAGAAAGAATGTCTAAGAAGACAAACAAACAAATCTGTTAAAAATCAATTAGGGTTTGACTCAAGTATTTGTGATACTTTTTTTGAAACATATCACTTTGGTTTTCAGAAACAGAATAAAAAGAAAGACTCGTGTAAGAGAGATTGTGGTTTCTTTAAATGCTCTAGGAAAAATAAATCCAGTTCTTTTACAAAAAAGTTTCCTAGAAGATTTAGTAAAAACACCCAAGGACCTAGAAAAGCCTATTCTAAACGCAGGTCAAGACCAATTCAAGCAAGAAAAACCACTTGATTTATCTGTAAAAAGCCTGGCCACTGGGCTTCTCAGTGTCCTCTGCATCAGAAAACCAAATTTCAAATGAAGATAACAGATCTCTTCCAAACAGGATATGATCCTGCCGAAGGGGAAATGGTTTCTGAATGTTCAGATGGTGAATTTCTATCACTAACTGAGTGCGATGAATTTGATACTCCCACTGTTGACTACCAGTCTGATACTGATCAATCACAAATCACCGATACTATGAATTTTTTGGACATTAAAATGATGTCAACCTTTTCATACCTCCCCTCTCTTCTTCATCAGAGGTCTGTCTTAGAACAGAAACTGAATAGGTTAACCCCTGAACAGTTTCAACTCTCCAAAAGATACCAAGCTCAGATTGCTCTTCTCTCTTCTCAAATTTCCAAACACCAGCAGCCAAGCATGGTGAATATTCAGGATTATACACCAAAAGATTCTGATTTCACTTCATCTAAACCTAAAGGCAAGAAGGTTGAGAACTCTCTGAAAGAAATAAGAGAAGAAGAAGAAGAAGAAGATTCTCTAGACAAAACTATCCAACATCTAGAAGAATCAATAAAAGAAAAAGAAAATGTAATGGTTGAGCTATGGAAAAATATCAAAATGGAAAAGGAAGAACTAAACTTTCTCATAAATAAAAGAGATGAACAATGGCACAGAGAAATGTTTGGTCATGACACAGAAATTGAGACTAGTGAGTCTAGACAAATTAATGGTTTTGAAGATAGACTAGTAATTTCTATGGATATAAAAGTCTCAGGATATCTGCAGTATACATTGGATGCACAGTTTGATATAGGTGCTATGAACTCATGTGCAAAATATGGAGCAATACCATCCTATTACTAGCAGCCTATTGACATTGCTTTTAGAGCAGTGAATAAGACTGAGATTAGAATTCAATCTTTTGCCTCTGACTTTCCAATCATCATACAAGGAGCCAAGGTAGTTGTCAATCTCTATTGCTTCGACACTGGAGCAAATATCTTGCTTGGACAAGATTTTGTAAATAGATGTTTTCCATTTACAATAGGAAGTAATTTTGTACAAATTACAATTTACCAGAGTAGGATCTTTACAAATACATATACTCTCTTATCAGAGATATTACACTTGAGATCAGTGTTTTTCATTCACAAGGTCCTGAAGG
>JASDQU010500767.1:39280-53882 GCA_032191745.1 Picea mariana | reverse complement strand
CCAAAAGTAATGTAAAGTGTTATGCAAAACAGATTAAGCATATAATAATGAGAAAGGACGTTGTATACCTTGGAATGATCAGGTGAGGTGATAATGTGAGTCTAAATACTAGTGATGAAGGGTATAATAATGACAAAAGATATAGGCAAAAAGGTGCATAGCGTGGTCCTAACAATACGTTACCTTCAACATTATATAATTTGATCCTTAGGTTGTAATGTTGAGGCAGATCATGTAATTGAGCAGGCAGTACGAGGAGAGAAAATCTGGCTGCCATAGCTACTGTGAGGGGTTGGAGTGGCTATTGGTTTTGAGCGTGGATCACTAAATCCCTAGTAGACGTGGCTATAATCAAATCTTGGAATCTATTTTCGTCAAAGATGGTCTCGCTTAAACAAGAATCATACTTAGTTCTGAATAGGATTTGCTCAAATTTTACGTCAAACTCGAGGTCTTCAATGCTAGTCACTTCGTCCTTGGGTAAAGATATATATCGATTTGGACGCAACATTGGGGTTACTATATTTTCTTTTATTTTATTCACAATCTTTTCCGGGTCAGACACAGGGATTGCAACTTCTGGGTCTGGGTTGCTCCTGGTGTGGATTTTCTTAGGAGCCAGGATTTCTATCTCACATGGTGTGGTACAACTGGTCTCTAAGTAATGGAGTCTTCAGGGTAAAAATAATCTCAGCCAATAAGGTATTTGATCCACTGTCACCCTCAGGGATCAAACTAAAGATTTAAGTCATTTTCCCAGGGAAGATTTTTCAATTTCGTCCCCGGCAACGGCGCCAGAATGTTAACACTCTGTAAATTTTTCTTGGCTGAATAGACAAATGGCAGAGGTAACTGTTTCAAATTACTTTAGAGCTGAAGCACTAGCATGCTCAACTCAGAGAGGGCTCTCTCGTGTCACTTTATGTTTCTTTGGAAATTGGTGGCTAGATTTGGTTTGTTTTGGTTTTTTTTAATAAAGTTGCTGGCAAGGAAGGGGAGGAACACTCAGGGCTATGGAGTCAAAATTCTGAAAGTGAATGAAAACAATGACTAGTCGGTAGAAATCTCCAAAGGGTAAAGGCTAAAATAGGTGATGAGTTTGAGTTAATCTTGAATTTAAATAGAGTGTAGGAAGATAAAGAAAACAAATAACTGCATCAAAGCATTACTGAAATGAATTCTGAATTTCTTAGGAAGAAATAAACACAGTTTAAATTGCTTAAGCCAAGAGCATCACAAGATGAATTATGACCCTTTAACTATCCAATTTAAACATAAGAAAATGTAAATGGAATAACATATCACAGGAAATACATACGATGAAGGAAGACAAAGCTCATATCACCACCATTAGAATCTTTTCATAGAGACTTCAAAAGCTTCTGCATATATATTCAATTCAGCTTCAGAAAATTACAATAGAGTTTGAAACAACCAAAGGGGTGCTCTTGCACTTCTGCCAACATTAATTCAATCAAATTCCCCAACATTTATACAATTCAATTACAATGGCTGAAACCGAAACGTTTCAACTTTCTAAAAATAATAATAGTAATTTCAACTGACAGTCTTGGTATATGAACCGATTTACAATCATTACTCAAAAGACGTTTCAAAACTAAAACGGATTTCTTTGACTACTCAGCTTCCTTTACGCCATCTATCTTGTCCTGATCTTCTGTCAAAATTGCTGGCTTGGTGACACCTGGAGGTCACTTACTGGTCCCGGGAAAACTACATTTCGTCTTTCCCAACCGCACTATTTCCTTCCATTGTGAGTCAGAAGGAATCTCATAGTCCATCATCTCCTTAATAAGAATCTCTAGGTCAATGCACATGGCGTAGGGCATAATCGACAAGCCAATCTTCACTATTTTAAATTGATTCAAAATTTTAAAGTCTGTGGCCAAATACTCTACCATACTTGGGCCTTTTAGACTTTCCTCCATAGCTTCAAATTTGGAATGGTCCATCCTGTTATCGCACAGTTTGTAGCTAGGATAAAAGGCTATAAGGTAGAGGGCCAAACTGGCGTAACAGGAACCTATCCCACCCAATGTCACCACAATGGGAAGGATCTTTCTCTTTAGGGAGGCTAGGCCCAGGGGAGATGTCCCCGGTGACCTAGGGTTTTGAAAGGGCAAAGGATAAAAGGACAAGGACAAATCCCCCCTTCACAGATCATCGCCAATCAGATAGTCCCGGCTAAACAACCAATAATAAGGTATAACCAAAGAAAATAAAAGCACCTGCTTGAGACAATACAACAAGGTAACTGATACGTGCAATATTGGTTAGTACTTCATATAAATCAATGACTATCTGATATTCAATACAAGCAATTTAAAAGTAAATGTTGACAAAGTCAATGTTTACAAAATAGCAATGATAAATGTATCACTTGTCAATAAATACAAGAATAATATGGCATCCAATATATTCAATCAATACTTAATCTAATAAATTCCCTCAACTACCATTCAATTGCTAATAGACAAAACGTTGCTGCATCAATGATATAATAGCAAGGAGTGACGTCGGCATTCAGGGTTAGTAGGGTTAGGTAGAGCTCGGGTTAGTGCAGTTAGGGTTTCAATTCAAAGGTATTAAAAGTGTTTAGATTAGGTTCTACTTCAACGTTTGAGGTCTTAGATAAGTGCCTTTAGGGTTAAATGGATTCAATAATGAAGGACGCAGGAGTTGAAGGAGGATGGCTAAGGACTGGAGGGAAGAGCTCTGAAGTGCTGCTATGGCAGGGCCTCAGAGACAAAACCCTAGGGGAGAGAGGCTCACTCCAGTGTTGCTATGGCAAGGCCTCGTGCTCTCTCCTCCTTCCTTAGATGGAAAAATGGCTAGCATGAAAGATAAAGTCAAGACAAGAGAGTCAAATGAGCGAGAGTGTTGCTACAGTAAGGCTCTATCATCAAACCCTAGAAGAAAATGACCCTAAGTGTAGATAACCTAGGCCCGGGACGTCTCCTCCTTCTTGAGCTCTGGAAAATATGACTAGCATATGAAGAGGGGAAAAATGAGTGCAGCTAAGGCTAGGCTCAATCCTCTTCAGCATGAAAGAGTAGAGTGTTGCTATGGCAAGGCTCTATCTCACTTCAACAAACAAAATGGCTAGAAATCTTAACGGGGACAAGAGACAAGGACCAACTATGTGTGCTTGTCACGTAGGGTTTATGCAACAAATTTATAATAATAAATGAAAGTAATAACAATACAACCATTCAATTAAGAAGTTTTGCAGAATTTCACTTACATTTCACCAAGAAACATCATAGCAAACCCTAGTTGTAACACCTTCCATCAAGAGAAATGCCAAAAAATGCCAAGAGAATCTTCCTTCAACAAGTGCACCTCACTAAATCATCCAAAACCCTAAAGTAAGGCGCAAATTTCAGACCTCATCTAGTGGTGAGTGAAAGATGATCCCAAAATGAGAATCAAAACCCTCAACATATAGTGTATCAATGACCTAATTTTACTTTTTAGGTCATAAAAAGGCCGACAAGGCCATAATACCAAAATAATACTGTTTTTACATTAAATTGTCAAATTAAAACCCTAATTGAGTTGCAAAGAGAGTAAAATCCCCTTCAAGGGAGGTGCTATCCCTTTCTAGGGAAAATAAGACATCCATGAGCAAAATGTTAGCCCCCAGGGGCCTCTCCAACATGCCACATGTGCCACTACTGCCCAATCTGCCTCCAAAAGTTTCCATGAAGCTGGATGACGTCATGGTGAATATGGGGATGTCCTAAGCCTTCCAAGGCTAGCATTCCACTGAAAAGGGGTCATTCCCCCTAGGTCTAGTCTTGCTGGAGTGTCTCTGGTGGGACGTCCTCTTCCTTTCAGGTGAAAAACCCCTGATCAAGCTGTCTTGTCTCTTCCCCTTGATGGGGTCACAACATCCATCTGGTGGGCTCTTCAGCCCCATGGAGGTCCGAACTGGTCATCTCCCCATGTGTGCCGGTCCAAGTGGTACCTGTCTGTCGGGCACGGTCCTACACATCAAAAGCTACACCCTCCACGGGCTCATCAGTCACAGGGATCATAGAAATGTCAATCACATCTCATCATCAATATTATTAAACATATGCATAAAACCCCTAATACAACATTCAATAGCTCAAAGACATTACAAAAACCTGCAATACAAGATTGGAGAAAAGGTCAATGTGTCCTATTGGGCTAGTGTCCACAAGAAAATGAAAGTTTCCAGAAAGATATCATGCAAGCCATGTAAGTGAGGTGAAGTGGCTAGCGATGTCCAAACATGTGGGTGCAGTGAGGGCCAAGGATGCATAAGTGTTACCTGTGGGTGCCTTTGTAGAAGGCGAGTTGTACCTATCATGGATGCATTTTTTCCAAGCCCATTCTTGCCTTTATTCTATTTTATTCTTGTTTTATTCTTTTATTTGCTTCAAGAACTAACCATGGGACACTACCTTGGCATGGTGAGCAGAGCTGACAACGTTACCCACAAGTACTTTCACAGAGATGAGAAGGTTGGCTCGTGATGAGACCCCCTTTCACTTGGCCATGCAACCAAAGGTCACTGCCTTGGTGTGGTATCCCGATGGTGGAAATGTCATACTGTTAGGTACCCAAGGACCTAATAGGTTGGCTCGTGATGAGACCCCCTATCCTCTGACTAGATCTTGTTTTTTTATTTTCCAGGTCCCTCTTGTTTCTTGCTAAGAGGATTTTTACTACCTTCTTAGGGATCACTAGGCGAAACATCTTGAGGTTTTACTCTTAGGATTTTGTCTTTTACCAGCTACTTTTACCTTCTGGGCCTTTAGCCCCTTCTTCCCACGAGATGCAATCCTGCAAATAGGTCAACCCAATGCCCGTACAAGGGGAATGGGATAAATGAGTAGGAGATAAGAGGAAACATTGATGCTATGATGGGAGCAAACAATGGCTTTTCAGAAATCCCCCTAGAGGCAAACCAAGTCCCATGGGCACATGCTTGCTAAGGCACCCTGTCAATTTCCCCAAGCATGGTCAAGTGGGCTAATGTAAGTTCCAAGCAGTTGTTAGAGATAAAAGGAATCAGATGCATATATTTAAAGGTTTCAATGATCAAAAGTGACACATACCATGATACCTGGACCAATTACCTCATGGAGCATGAACCTCTTCTGATACAGGATCAAGCTGATGGTGATGGATGCTGCTGTTGCTGACAAGACAAAAGATGATGAATGAAGAAAAGGCGGGCCCTCCAGGGCCATGCTCAGGTCAATCCTACTCTCAGTACTTCATGTCTAGGACCTGTGGGCCTCGAGACATGATCTCCTAGTTATCCCTAAAAAGTGGGGATAACACATCCTACACTGAATGAGAAAATAATTGTAGTCTACTTAATTGTATAATGAACCTTTGCCATCCCAAAATGGTGGGAGGCCCTTGACAAACAATTATTCAAACGTGTCTTTAAACTACTGTATACTGTGCTCCATTTGCATAGCTTTGTTCTGGACCGATTTGAGAAAGTTGTGCTTGGCGATGATTCTCCTAGCCCAGATGATCAAAGCAGTTTTGTCCTTTACCCCAATAGTCTAAAGATCAGCAGTGGGCACATAATTCAGAAAATCAATAGCGTTCTGGGCCCAATTTGAAGGTTTCTTGGCTAATGTTTCATTAACAACAATACACCTGCTTCGGGTTGTGGTAGCCACGCTGTCTTTGTCATTTATAAAATTCAATAAACTCTGAACTTAGAAACCTCTGTAGAAATAGCATCCCAGATCACATGTTTAGCTCCTTGCAACAATGTTTTACCTTTTAACCTTGTCCTCAACTTGCTTACTCTCTCTTGCAAATCTTGATTCTCCCTTTGGAGTGGAGCCATCCATTCATCTTTTGTTTTCATCTCTT
Organism: Picea mariana; assembly: GCA_032191745.1. Taxonomy (NCBI): domain Eukaryota; kingdom Viridiplantae; phylum Streptophyta; class Pinopsida; order Pinales; family Pinaceae; genus Picea; species Picea mariana. Next base: position 47,990 of record JASDQU010500767.1, on the reverse strand, counting down.
GTTTCAATTTTTCCAAGGATTCCTTAAGGTTTTTGAATTCCCCTATCTGTAGACTTACTTGGGACATGGCTTGGACCAATCCATCAATGCTCGATCCATCTTTCGTATTAGTAGGTACAATGACAACCATATCTGATGTTGCTACTTGCCCCTGTAACCAATTCTCTTTCTCCTTTTCCAGCTGCAACACTTTAGATTTGTAGTTTAGCACTTCTTGTCTGAATGTTTCTTTCTCTTGATCAAGGACAACCAACTCTGCTGCCCATGGATGTTCAGTAGGGGACATCTTTAGCTTCTTCTTCAGACCCTGGATTATCTTGTCTTTCTCATCTAAGGAAGCCTTTACTCCTTGAGGGCCTTCAGACTCCAATCTTTTGACCTATGTTTGATAGGCTTTGATGGATGGTTTCTCTTGTTTCAATTGTCCATCTAGTTTGAGTGAATGTGTTGTCAATCTTGAAACTTTCAGACTTAAGATTAGATAGTCTGAGTATAGCATGTCAATGACATTTCTGTGATACTTTACTTTGTCTAGGGCACCAATATTCTCATAGTGCATCTTGATTTCAGACACTTTATCATCATCTTCTATTTCTATATTAAATGTCTTTCTTTCTACATCTCTCACTGAAAACAGGGACGTCTTGTGTTGGGAGAGCTTCTCTACTTCGGGCAACAAGTTTCTTATCTCACTATTGGCCATACTTCCATTTACAACATACTAGTTCATCAAATCTTCCTTGGATTGATATACTGCCCCAGGTGTCTTGCTAAATATGTGCTTCTTGCTGCTGAAAACCCTTGTGCTGCTTTCACTTTGTGGTGTGCTTTCTATACCAGCTTCTTCGGTCTTGCTTGCACCTTCCACCATCTCCATGCTCATTTTTTCTTTAAGTTATTCTTCTTCTAGGTCAATCACTTGAGAGGATGGTGTAATTTTCATCTTCTTGGGAATATCTTGATGACTATCGGCACCAAGGGCCTATGAACTGTTCCTCTTATTATAAACACTCAACTTTGGGGCTTTAACAATCAATCTTGAAGAAGATTTCTGTGTCTAGATCCGCTGAGGGGAAGATTCTGCTGGTTTTATCTGATCATGCTGCAAAGTGACCTCCATATTTGTACATGTTTCCAGATTAGCCAGTTTGTCAAATCCTTCAACATGCTCATGCTCATAGGGGCCCAATTTGCTCATCAACCTTCTCTTTGATATGATATGATGCGGGTCATATTTTCTTCCTTGCAATTATGTAAATCCAAATTCATTGAATTTGGCTTGGATTTGAGGTAAACAAGATTTGTTTTTTACCACAAAGGGTCCAACTATGAAAGGGAATTTTAGGTTAGATGCCTTGTGTGATTTCATAAGGCGCTTTGTTTCTGAAATGATCCTTTGTCTGATGAACTCTAAGGCGAAAATTTTGGGAGTCAAAAAGACTGGTAAAATATAAGGTTCTTCTTGATAGCCATACACCCATATCACACTAGATTGTATGAACAACATCCAATCTCCTACTCTGCTCTTTGGATTTGGTTATAAAAAAACTTTTCATTTCTTCCATAACCCTAGGAAAATTTGAGCTGAAGATAAGAATGTACACCCTAGACATGATCTTATTGATGAAGATAAGCATGGTGATCCTTTTACATTCAGTTGAGATGAAATCAGTTTCATGGAATTCGGTCTTGTTCGATTCTAGGAACATCCTCAACAAGTGCGTATAGTATTTGAAGTGTCTCAATGAACTGAAATTTAATAGTTGTCGATGCATATTATCAACGATGAATCTGTCAAAACTAATACAAACCGACTGACAAGAATCTGACACAAAAAAGGTTATCAAGAAACCTAACATGACTTCTACTACGAACTTGTCATTATCTAACCCTAAAATTTGGCTAAGCAGGGAACACGCCCACTGGACCTCAATGATCATAACACTCACATTGACAGGTAACGATAGACTTTCTGAGTGGTGTTCAGGTTTGAAAATGGTTTGCAGAAACATGGTTTTTACTTCTGGAGGGAATTCTTTGTAAACCGTGATCATCTTCTCTTCATCGAAGGGCTCTGACACTACAGAGGAAGACTCTGATACACTGAGGGTATGTCGGAGTGACGGGCTGTCTATTTCACATAAAACCTCTGACCCTAATTTATTCAAAGTGACTCTTTCTTCCTGTGAATATTGCTTGGCACACCAGCTTACGAACTCAGGGAAAGGGAATACTACTTCTGTGACATAAGGGATAATGAAGGCTTGAGCCATTCCGAGGAAAGGGATTCGCTTCCCAACATTATCTAACAAATTCGATCTGGACACAGAAACGAGCGAGACTGTTATCTCTGTGTCGAAAACATCAGAGTCCCTATCAATTAGGGCTTCTTCTCTAGAGGCGATGTATTGTTCATTCACGGATAAAATGACAAGATTAGCAGCCATTGTGAAAAATACTTGTTAAGCGGCGAAGAAAATGCAAATCTGGTCCAACTTTGAGCTTGAGTTTCGAATGGATGGTTTGTGCCAAATTTTGAAAGTTTGAATGCTACAAAGTATCATAAAATAATGTCGGGGGTCCTCCTTTTATATGCACATACCGACATCGGGGATTGGAGAAAGCGGTCTTAGGAACACTGCTTTTCACCCCGATGTAGCTCTAGAGGTGCCACACATCCACGAACAAAACCATAATGGTTTTCCTTGACCTGCCTTCGAACGATTAATCCTTGCGCTACTTCAATCGCCGATACGAGTTTCAGTCGTTGATATGGATTACTCTAAGATCTATGGTCCATCGTGTCTCAACAACTTTCGATATCATAGATTTGAGAAAGCAATCTTAGGAAAACTATTTTTCGCCCCAATGTAGCTCTAGAGGTGCCACACGTCCATTAAAAAAACCATAGTGGTTTTTCCCAGCCCGTCTTTGAGAAATTATCTTCTGCACTGCTTCATCCCCCGATATGCCTCTTAGCCGTTAATTCAGGCTACTTTTAGATCGACAGTCTGCAGAATCTTGCCTTTTGAGCCTCTGCTATATTTGTTCGCATGCCACCATATAAGACTTTATCCTCCAAACTATCACACCTCCATAGCGATGCGACTTTTCGCTAAATATCTGAAACTCAGAGCCTGATCTGAAAATTGTTATGATGATAACATGTTGGATCAATCAAGTTACATGTTTGTTCATTGGATTGCAAAATTTTCATTCATTTGTTTTGGAAAAAAACGAAGGAATAAAAACAACAGAGAAGAAATGAGTTATCTTTTCTCTGCAACACTACTTATGTAGTTTTTGTGGAACCAACCAGATTATCTTGTTAATACTTGATGATCACAACTCTTTCCCATCTTCTTAATTACTATTCTACCCTCCATGAGTGTTTATTTAAGAGAATATCATAATTTTGATGAAATTTTTGTTAAATTACTAGAGAATAAGAATCAATCAACAAATATAACTTCAAATTTCAAAGGCAAAACCATAAATTCTGAGTTCTAGTCTATTGGAAATAGACTACCCTGTGGAGTCGCCATATGTTGACTCAAAATTTCGTCACCTACTAGTCTAGCCTGCAATTTATTGCAAGGACTATCTATATATTTATAATATAATAATAATAGGTGGGGTCCCCTAGAAGAAAACATATAAGTGATCATTTTCAAGGGTAACATTTCCCACATCATGTTTACATTTCATAATATCAATTGTGAAATTATTTTAGTTTGATGCCTCAACATAATGGTATGTGGATCCATAATTCTTATGATGGTTGAGCGAGGCAAAATACTTGTTTTCCTATGGAAGTTATGAAAAGGCATCAGGTCATGGTAACTTTGTTTATTTTTTAGTGTTATGGTAGCAAAAATATGGAACTCATCAAATGAAATTACAAAGGGTTTATTGTACTATTGATATACAAAGTCACTTTTTGTGTTATGACATCAAAGCATAATATGTTATTAAGAATCTTAAACTTAAAAAAAAAATCTTATTTCATATATGATTTGTCTTGGGAATTCATATGCTTATATGTGAAAGTGACAATGTTCAAATAACAAATATGTTAAAGAGATGCTTCACAAGATATATATTGTATAGTTGTGTTGATGGTATATGATTCGATTGATATATATGATTGACTATATACAAAGGTATAAGTGTAACAACCCCATTTTCAAACCCCAAACTAGCGATGTATATTGTAAATGTGATGTATGGCCAAGAGCCAAAATGATGTAATATGTAAATGGTGAAATTTAATATAATGAATAAAATGTATCGCTAGCTGCAGATAGACATGGAAAAATATTTGGGGGCTAAGTATTCGCAAGAGAGGGAAGGGTCGAATGGGGGGGAGAGTTTACCCATGTCTATTAAACCAAAACCCATTTCTTATTTCTTTCTAAATTATCCTTACCATGAACCTCCATTATTTGTTGAGAGTTATAGAGCCTAATCATTGAATTCGTGTAAGAGGGTTGGTGTGAGAGTTACTTCCCATAGTTAATGAGAGGATGGGGGATGAGTACCATCAGCTTGGGGAAGAGTACAAGTCAAGCAAGAAAGAGAAAGAAGGGAAATTTGTATGGGTAGGAGACCGAATTTGCACATTCATGTTTTTGCACAGAGAGCAATTTTTACATGGAGTTTTCTGGTCATCAATAGAGTTCTGAGTGTTGAAGCTTGAAGATAGTTGTTGTGGGAAAGTTTGGCAGCTGTTTGGAGCTAGAAAATTCGTGGAGAAAGAGGCTGCGTGCTTAGGAGTAATGTGTTGTTTGAAATTCACCAAGGAAGCATGCATTTTGCTGCTGGGTGAATTTGTGTTGCAACTATAGAATTATTGAGGTCCCATCAAGTAGAATTTATGTCCAACTATGCTTGAAGCCCTAGAGTTGAGTGGAAATTCTTGAGGGAATATGAACAGTGAAGAGGGATTCCATTGCTTGGGTTGTACAAGTTGAAAAGAAGAGAGTTGGTGGACTTGAATTTTCTATGGGAATTGACTGTTGAGAGGGGGGCATTATCCAGCCTTAGGGACCACCGTCTCTTGTGGATTCATAGCCCATGCTCGGGGGTCGATTTCTATTGAGATTTGGAATAACAAGCCTACGATTGGGAGGAACGTTCGTCCTTTGCAACAGATTGCATACTTTTATAAGATAAGCGTGTCTATTTGTTGTTCTTATTCACGTTAAATATTGATATAGTTGATGTGTATTTTTACTTGGATATATTCTATTTATTGTGCTTGTTGTGAGTCGAATGATGCATATGAATTACCAATTGTGTGGTTTAATGTTGCTATGTGTTATTTATTTGTTACTAAGCACAATTAAGTAATTGCATTTACATTTTTAAGCAACATAGACAATTGCATGTGTATGGATGTCATGTTGTGTGTTATTTTCACATTTTGATTAAGTACCAAATTTTTTTATTGGGTCATTTTAGTAGTGACATGACCCAACTAGGGGCTAGGTACATTACAAAGTGGTATTAGAGCTTCTGGTTCAACATTGGACCCATATGGGCCAAGAACCAGTGCAAATTTGGGCAAATTTGTTGTCACAGATTTTGATCTATGATGAAATTAGGGAAAAAACGATGATAAGAAGAGAGAAATCCCTAAATTAGTGAGACAAATGTCAGATATAATTGCCTTAAAGCTGTTTGAGATGTTTAATGGAATCAATCATCCAAATTACAGAGTTAGATTCAACCTAAAAGGTCAAAACTTGCATTTTAATGGAGGTCGATGGAGCTAGGAAGAGTTTGAAGTATCAATGACTAAGATCGTGTTTGATCTCGAGATTGACGGCCTGGATTCATTTTTGATAAATTTAAAAATTTATAAGGATTTCAGAGGTTGCTAAAGTCTGGTAGATCAACGGTCAAGATTCATTTTTGGCCATTTGGAAAATAGATCAAATCGATGAACGAGATTCATTTTTGGTTATAGGGAGATTGGAACTGATCGATGACCATGATTCAATTTTAGAGGTTTGTGAAGTGGAGCAGATCGATAGTTTGTTTATTTCTTAGAAGTTGAAAAAGAGGAGTCGATCGATGGTCAAGATCATCTTGGCTTGGAGATCGACAATCCAAATTCATCGGATATTTGATCAAAATTTTCTAAATGTTGGAGTTAGCAAAAGGAAAACGCAGACGATCAATGGCTGATAGTCAGGTCGACCATATTGGAAAAGTATTTTGGTTTCTAACAGAAGTACCCAATGACCAATGGTTGATGGTTGGGTCAGCTGGATTGGAAAAATATTTTAGTTTTCAACCGAAGTCATTAACGACCGACAACCAATGGTTGGGTTGGCCAGATTGGAAAAGTATTTTGGTTACCGACATAATTTGTCGAAGACTATTGAGTCTCAGTATTGACACTTCTATTACCTTATATTATCTATGTTTGAGTCAATTTGACCTATGATATGTGTATCTAATTGACTGTGTCATCCATAAATGCAATTAATGACCTTGATCATGTACATAGAGAGGTAACTTATGATTAAGGCATGATTTGTTTAGTTTTCTTGAGTTAATTCGATTAAATGCTTGATTATGTATGATACTAATCAATTTGAATCTTAAGCAGCATTATCTGGTGCCAGTACTAGCCTGTGCTAATCCGGTACTAGAAATAATTCAAAATTTTGGAAAGCTTCTAGAGGAAAAGCAGACACAAGGTTTTTTTCCAGAATGATGTTTTCATGAGGACACATGAGTCATAATTCACCCATCTCGTACGTGTGGACCTCCAGCTTAGGAGGAATGATTCTGCCAAAATTATAAAAAAACTCAAACTGCCAATTTGTGCCTCAATTTCTGTGCATATGGTATCATATATGATATTTCTAAGACATGGGTTTTGTCCAAAATATAACAAATTGAGTAATGAAAGAGCCGTTTTTCAAAATTAGAATTGGTTTGGGAGATATGGGTGGGGGAATAACTTGAATCCACCCAAATTGTTAAAAAACAAATTTTTGGGATTTCTCCTAAAATTGTAAAAAATGTTTTCTTAGTTTGAGGATTCAGTTTCATCCATTCCTCCATGGATTTTATGTATAAATAAGACCTCATAGGTCTGAGTAGAAAGGAGTTATCATGTTGTAAGAATGGTTCTTGAAGGAGAATTGTTATGATGTAGAATGGATTCATAAAAATACTCTTTTTGTAAACCTACTTGTTGGAGATTAATGCAAGATTCAATTCAGTGATTTTGTCTCTCTTAGAAGTTAACATCTGGTGATCTAAAAGATTCCATGTTGTCATCGGCAAGGGCCACCGATCCATCTTGGTAAGCTTATTGTAAATTGTTAGTGTAGATTTTCATTTCATGTATTTGTTATTTTGATTTCATGATATTTTGTTTGATTTCATTATTCGAATTTGTTGCAAAGTGTGGTAATGCAGGAACAGTTGGATCTCGATATTTCACCATACATGAGATTTAATGGAGCATCCCACTTGTTAGTTTAGTTTCTCCAGGAGACATATCTTAAGTTCATCTTTTCATTTCATGAGCCTCTAATGAATAGATTTGTCAGCTAAGAAAGAACCTTTCGATTCACTGTTTGCTCGATAAGTTTTGTTATTAGTTTTCTCTTCTAAGTTTGGAGTGGTATTTTTGAAGTGTGCCCAGAGTTGTTTTCTAGTTGTTGTTAAGAGTAGAAGCTACAGATAACTAATTCAAAGTCCATTTTTCCACTTCATGAGCTTGTAAATGGGCAAGACATTATCTGTGCAAAATATTTTGAGTGCATGATTGCAAGTTTTGCTTTCTAATTTATGAATTATGTGAAGAGTGTTATTTTTGAAGAGTGAAAATAGAGTATTAGTTCTTATATGATTTTCTTTATTGAACTATACTCATCAGACATAGGACCTTATCTTTTATCGGCATATATAGTGCATCAACTCTTTTGATTACAAATCTCGGTTGATAATTTATGTTTGGTAATATATTATGCAAATAATTGCACCAACATTTTGGCATCGTTGCCAAGGAGTTGTAAACAATAATAGGTAGTATTTGAATCAGATTTCTTTAATGGGTTTGGATTGGTTTTATGGATGACCTATCAAGTTTGTTGTGTTTTTCTTTTGCAAATAGTTTTAAAATTTAGATCTTTAATGATAAATCATGTTTGGGGTGCTGTAAGAACCCCCCAAGTACTAATCTGTGTTGCAAAATAGGTATCATCAACCATCTAGAGTAATTCAAGAATGATCAAGAGCTTGAAGAATGTTTCTCGAAGAACTTTCTCGCATTCTGGTGGCAGCTGGGATATCTGCCTCTCAGAAAGAGCATATCTTTACAACAATCGAGAATCTAGTTGTCTCTCCACAGGAAGATTTGGAAGTCCCGTCGGATTCCTCTTGTCAATTTGTTAAGGAGAATAAAGAATCATGGATAGAATTCAATGGAGAGAAACTAGTGGAACCTGAGATTGAGGAGTCCTTATCATGCCTCTCAACAGATCCTGTATGTACTCCAAAGACCAATCATCTTAAAGATGATAATCTGGATTGCATGGTAGAGGAGGACATTCGGTGTGACCTAAACAAAGAAGAGAAACACGAATATAGTAATCCTATTGAAATATGGTTTCAATTAGTTATTAGGCCACACCACTCTTTTATTTATTGCTTGATCTCATCATCAAAACATCTGGTCCTTCAT
>JASDQU010500767.1:25402-38922 GCA_032191745.1 Picea mariana | reverse complement strand
AGAAGACATCCTTGTCAACGGAAGATAACACTTAAGGGAGTGCTTCATGACCTATTTCTTCGAAATTCTTCTTTTCCTTAAAGTTGTTAAAAATGATGCATTCATGCTTTATATTTACCTATATATTTTAAGACCACTATTTCACAAGGATGATAATTTCAATGATCTTTTTAATAGAAGTTGAAACTAAATTTTAATTCCAAACCATTTTATTCATAACTAATAATTCAATTTTTGACATTTTCCTTAAATTTTCTGTTTGTAAGCATGACTTAAAATCCAGTTTTAATTAGTTCTATTGGTTCGTTTTTAGCAGGTGTTCACAACTCTCTGAGCAACCCTTTTTAAAATCTCACATTGTTTGCACGAGGCCATGCAAAACCTTAGGCATGGGGGAGTGGTTGTTGAAACCCTCATATTCTTTTGCAACTTCCATCGGTGAGGCCAAATCAACATGTTCAGTGTTGGGATTTGATAGTCATTCCATAATTCCAGTACCATTCTATTCCGGTACTGAAGCACAACCCTGTGTCCATCTGGTACTCAGGCGATCCGGTACTGGTAATAAGGTGTTGGTAGCTCTAATCATATATTTAAGTTTTGCTGCTCGATTTAAGTACTAGGACATATAAATTCAACATTTTTCGTTTTACTAAAGGAATTAGACTAATTATGCAGTAAACATATGGTTACTCTCAATTATTGCACGCTCCCTACCATGAAATTTTACAAGCCCTCCTATACATATCCTAGTATATTATCACTGAATTCCTTGGTGAAGTGGTTGTCATCATGAATGAGCAAAAATCATCCATCATATGTCCCTTGCATGGTCTTTCTATCAAAGATCATTTAAGTCTTGTGTTGAATTATTTTTACTCTCATGCACATCTTCCTCCATTTATACACTCAACCTTGAATGAATCACCCTTGCTCTCCTTTAAGAAGACATTTTCACATTTAGCTGTATATGATAATGGGTGCACTTGTCCTATTACCTCATTATTTTGAAGAAGTGATTGCTCATTGAAATATCCATTGAAAAGTGGTGACACCACTATGTATAGTACTAACCTAGTTGATTCAACAAGTTTTTATCCAAGTTTATCTTTACAAGTTTCTCTTGAGAGGTATTGATGAAAACCTCATGTGGTGGACCGCCCTTGCAAAACCATAATGAACTTTCATGAGAACCCTAATAGGATTAACTAGAGGGACCTCTTAGTCATTATCCGAGATGTTACATTATACATTGAATAGCTGATGATTTAATTTGAATGTGGATGATGCCACCCTTGGGATAATTGCAAACAATTAATTGTGTGCCTAATAAATCTAAAACACTCTCGTACCACCTGCCTTCCTTATACTCGAAAAAGTGTCAATGAACAATATACATTATTCTAAATCTTTTGAGTAATATAATAAAAATGAAGTATCAGGAAGTACAAGTAAACCCGCCGGGGTACTGAACAGGCCTGCTGGTAGTGGGGCCATGCTTGTATGGTACTAAGGTAAACCTGTTGGGGTACTGAACAAGCCTGCTGGCAGCGGGGCTATGCCGGGTAAAGGGAGTTGAAAAACATAAAGTGACACACTTAAAACTAAACATAAACCCTTGGGTATCATTATGAAGCAATCATTATCAAATCAAGGCTAGGAGATGACCTTTATATCTCTCAGATGATGTTCTTAAGAACCTTCAAGTATCCACTTTAGAGTTCTATCTTTAAAAACTTCATCTCTACAAACTTGGATAAGAAACAAGTTAATCATCTTGGGATGTATTCTTTAATGTGTTCTTCTCTTCAAATGATATCTAAATTAAGTTTATATCACTTTTGTTTTAAAGGTAATCTAGCCAAGGGGGCCTATTAGTCAAAGTCATTATGAAAACTCTTGACCACTATCCTATAATCATATTAGAGTCGCATCCATCCCTTTATCATAACTTTGATTGAAAACATAATGGATAAGACTTAACTTCAGGGAATGCTTGATCGAGTGAGGAGTATCATCAATTGTGAAACTTTGAAGATCATAGTTGCATGAGGACATGCAATGACTTAATAATGGGGGAATGTTGAGTCTCAGTATTGAAACTTCTATTACCCTATATTATCTATGTCCGAGTCAATTTTACCTATGCTATGTGTATCTAATTGTCTGTTTCATCCATAAATGCAATTAATGACCTTGATCATGTGCATAGAGAGGTAACTTATGATTAAGGCATGATTTGTTTAGTTTTCTTGAGTTAATTCGATTAAATGCTTGATTATGTATGATACTAATCACTTTGACTCTTAAGCAGAAAGATCTGGTACCAAGGCTCCACCTATTCCGGTACCAGCCTGTGCTAATCCGGTACTAGAAATAATTCAAAATTTTGGAAAGATTATAGAGGAAAATCGGGCATATGGGTTTTGTCTAGAATGATGTTTTCATGAGAAATGTGAGTCATAATTCACCCATCTCGCACGTGTGGACCTCCAACTCAGGGGGAATGATTCTGCCAAAATTATAAAAAAAACTCAAACTGCCAACTTGAGCCTCTATTTACGTGCATATGGTATCAGATCTAAAAATTCTAAAACATGGGTTTTGTCTAGAATATAACAAATTAAGTATAAAGTGGGCCGTTTTTCAAAATTAGAATTGGTTTGGGAGATACGGGTGGGGGAATAACTCGAATCTGTCTAAATTGTTAAAAAACACAGATTTTTGGGATTTCTCCTAAAATTGTAAAAATTGTTTTCTTAGTTTGGGGATTCAGTTTCATCCATTCCTCCATGGATTTTATGTATAAATAAGACCTCATAGGTTTGATTAGAAAGGAATTATCATGATGTAAGAATGGTTCTTAAAGGATAATTGTTATGATGTAGAATGGATTCATGAAAATACTCTTTTTGTAAACCTACTTGTTGGAGATTAATGCAAGATTCAATTAAGTGATTTTGTCTCTATTAGAAGTTAACATCTGATGATCTAAAAGATTCTATGTTGGCATTGACAAGGGCCACCGATCCATCTTGTTAAGCTTATTGTAAATTGTTAGTGTAGATTTTCATTTCATGTATTTGTTATTTTGATTTCATGATATTTTGTTTGATTTCACTATTCGAATTTGTTGCAAAATGTGGTGATACAGGAATAGTTGGATCTCCATATTTCACCATACATGAGATTTAATGGAGCATCCCACTTGTTAGTTTAGTTTCTCCAAGAGACAGATCTTAAGTTCATCTTTTCATTTCATGAGCCTCTAATGAACAGATTTGTCACCTAAGAAAGAACCTTTCGATTCACTGTTTGCTTGAAAAGTTTTGTTATCAATTTTCTCTTCTAATTTTGGAGTGGTATTGTTGAAGTGTGCCCAGATTTGTTTGCTAGTTGTTGTTAAGAGTAGAAGCTACAGATAACTAATTCAAAGTCCATCTTTCCACTTCATGAGCTTGTAAATAGGAAAGGCATTATCTGTGCAAAATCTTTTGAGTGCATGATTGCAAGTTTTGCTTTCTAATTTATGAATTGTGTGAAGAATGTTATTTTTGAAGTGTGAAAACAGAGTAGTGGTTCTTATATGGTTTTCTTGATTGAACTATACTCATCAAACATAGGAACCTATCTGTTATCGGCACATATAGTGCATCAACTCTTTTGATTACGAATCCCGGTTGATAATTTATGTTTGGTAATATATTATGCAAATAATTGCACCGACAACGACCAATGATCAATTGTTGGGTTGACTGAATCGACAAAGTGTTTTGGTCGTTGATGACATACGACTGATGGTTGGGTCAATCGAATTAGCAAGGTGTTCGAGTAATCCAAGATAAACGATTGATGAATGATGAAGAAAAGATGAGGAAGACGTGTCATGCCACATCATCCAAGTTGATACCTTGGGATGATGTGTCATGCCACATAAACATCCATGTGTCATTCCACATCAAAAGTTGCCACATCAACCAAAGAAATGGTTGATGGCCAATAGTCGGGTCAATTGAATTGAGGAAGTGTTTTCATCAGTCAACATAAATGGCTGATGGTCGATGGAATAACGATTGGGTTGGCCAAAGTGGAGAAGTGTTTCATTAGTAAAAAAGAATCACCAATGAGTGATGGTTGATGGTGGGGTTGACCAATTTAGTGATGTGTTACAAATGGTTGCAAAGAGAAATGATCAATGACCGATCAACCAATGGTTGAGCGTATGTCGAATCGGTAAGGAGTTCCATTAACCATCGAAAATCACTGACTATTGACAATCGATGGTTGGGTTGGACGGTTTAGTGTTGTGTTGTGAATCAACTGTCAAGGGAATGGGACGATGGTTGATAGTCGGGTCGACAGTTTGGGAAAAATGTTGTGCGTGTCCAAAGGAATGTGTTGATCATTGATTGTCGATGGAGCCCAAATCAATGACTCATATTTAACCTGATTTGAGATCAACAACCTAGATTTAAAGGGGTGTCATAATATTAAAACAATCAATTTTGTATGAAATTTTCTGAATTTTTTGGGTTTTTGAAGGTTATGAACTTGCGAGGCAATTTTGAGGCCCTAAACGACATTTTTAAGCAATCAAAACCCATGATAATAGAGTGTACCAAGGTACTCTATAGTTGCAGCTCAGATGAAAGAACTTAGAGAGATCTATCCAACAAGCTACTCCGAGCGAAAAACATAGCTCGTATGAGAAAGTTATAGTTGAAACATTTAAGGGAAAAATTCGATGCCAAATTACTTCCAAAAGACAAAACTTGCTCATGTGTCCATTTGAGGCACATGAGTAGTCTATGAAAAATTTATGAACCATAGAAGAAATCCATGGAGCCAAATTCGGGATCTGGGTATGTGAAAATGTACAGGAAAAGGAATACGACACCTATAACATACATGGATTAAACGAGAAAAATAGTCAAAACTTCTTTGTACCATAACTTTTAGCTCGGAGCTCAGAAATGAGAAAATGAATAATCATTGAAAAGGTCTCGAGGAGGAGAAGACATCCCTCCACCCAGAATTTTGAATTGAGTGCTAAATTTTTTTCTCAAAAGTAATAAAGAGATTTCTATAACAGTAAGTGAGTGGAAAATTACAACTTGTGAATGTTGTAACTTTTTGCTCAGAGCTTAGAATGAGGCACAAGTATGGTCATTGGAGAGCTGTTTTGGAGAAGAATGTATTTAAGGAATCCAATTATGAGTTGGTTCATTATGTTCTTCATAAATTGATGTGAATAATAACTTATAATCTAATTAATAAATATTTTGTAATATGCTTAGTTCTAAAAACAATTATTGCATGCACATTCTTGCTGAATTAGAGATACAAAAAAGTAGAATTTAGTTCCTATATGAGAAATAGAGATATAGAGGATGCTCAAGGGTCCTAAAACCATGGAGAGGAAATCAAAGGACTACATGTCAACATGGGTAATGCTAAGACCAAGTCTAATGGAAGGAGAGATAGGCATGAGCTCACAACTATGAGAAGCCTACAAAGAGAGGTGTAGATCTATATGGACTATAATAAAAAGATCATGAAAGCTCAGGTGGAGATACTAAAAATCCTGAATATTCTATAGAAGAAAGTCAACAAAGATTCTATCACAAAACAAGAAGCTAGTGCTAGGAAAGTAGAAACATTTAGATCTCAGGACATGAGATGTGATCACAAAGAGCCTAGACAATCAAAGAGTATTATCATGAATCGACATCATCATTCCCTAGGGCACTCGACTAGAAGAGCATAAGCACATTCAGGGTCGGAAAATGGCCCAAATATGTCTCCTGTCAGGCATCAAAGAAGAATACATGGGTTAGATAGCTTGCAAGGGGAGCTTAGAAAGATCAAGCCACCATCTTTTGATGGAGAAAACAAGAAAGGAGAAGATGCATAAGCATGGTTGCTGGGAATGAGGAAATATTTCCAGTTACATGATTACTCATCGAATGTAGAATCCAAAATTGCAATCTACCACCTTCAAGGAAATGAATCTATGTAGTAGAATCAACTAAAGCTATCTAAGCACCTTGATGAGAAAATAATTTGTTGGAATCAATTCAAGAAGTATTTTCAGAAACAATACTTGTCAGAGAAATATTATGACAAGAAGATGCAATATTTCTTCGAACTCAAAATTGTGAACATGACTATGGATGAATATGAGAAAATTTTCTTTGAACTTCTCAGGTATCTAAGCTTCATCAGGGATAAGAAGGTCAAAGTTCAAAGGCTTCTGAGTTGACTGGCATCCTTCTATGAGGATAAAATTTAGTTTGATGAGCCCAATAATTTAGAAGAAGCCATAAGAAATGCCAAGTATTTGTATGAGTAGAACAAATGAAGACCAACTTTACAAAGGGCCTGGGATGACAAGAAGAAAGGAAATATGGATCAAAGGAAAAAAGGATTCAAGCCACATTTAATAAGGAATAGTTTTCAAGCAAACCAACAAGGACAACCATCTCAAGGTGATCATAAAATGAGTCCTTGGGAAAGAGGCCCAAAAAAAAAACCCATAAAGTGTTTGGGACGTGAAGGAGATCACATGTATAAATATTTTCCTCACCGAGGAGATAAGATGAAGATTATGCATATCATCAAGAAAGACGAGACAATAGAGGACGTGGGAAAAAACATGCCAAGGATCTATGCAACCTTGGATAATAGACAAGCAGACTATCAATCCCACACGATTGAAGTGGAAGGTAAGATTGATAATCAACCCATAACTTTTTTTAATTGATTATGGATCTAGTCATAGCTATAAGATCCAAATCTAGTTGAATGATTTAATTTAAAGAAATGTAAGCATGAAAGGTCTTTGTTAGTTCAACTAGCTACTAGAACCAAGAGAAGAATTAATCAACTTGTTAAAGAATTCCCTATAAACATGAATGGAACTAACACTAAGGAAGATTTGAACATCATACCGCTTGGGTCCTATGACTTCTTGATTTGGATGGATTGGATAGAAAATAATTGTGCTTTTTTAGATTGTTATAACAAAGTTTTAACATGTCTTGATGAGGAAGGGAATCGAAGGACAATGCATGGTATTCCAAGGCCTATATTTGTCCAAGAGGTTTTAGCTTTGCAGCTGAAAATAAGTTTTAGAAAAGGGTGCCAGATATATGCATCCCATATGGAAGAGCCAATGAAGGATAAAGAGACAAGTCTTGAAGATTATCCAAATTTGAGGGAGTTTGAAGATGTGTTTGAGGAGTTTCCAGGATTGTCACCAAAGAGGGATATATATTTATTTATTGACTTAATGCCTGGAGCTGCCCCAGTATCTAAGACTCCTTAGAAAATGAGCACATTGAAGCTAAAATAGTTGTAAATGCAACTAGAAGAGTTGTTAAAGAAAGGGTACATACACCTAAGTGTTTCCCCTTGGGGTGCCCTAGTTATTTTTATCAAGAAAAAGGATGGAATCTCAAGGTTATGTATTGACTTTAGACAGTTGAACAAGGTTATAGTCAAGAACAAATATCCTTTGCCAAGGATTGAAAATATTTTTAATCAGTTGAAAGGATCAAATATATCCTCCAAGATTGACTCGAGGTTAGGTTGTTATCAAGCCAGAATCAAAGAAGAGGATACTAAAAAGCAACCTTTCAGACAAGGTATGGGCACTATGAATTTGTGGTGGTACCTTTTGGGCTGAAAAATGCACCGACTACATCTATGTCTCTGATGAATGGGGTGTTCAAAGATTTCTTGGACAAGTTTGTCATTGTATTCTTGGATAATATTCTTATCTATTCCAAGATAGAAGAGGAGCATGAGAGACATTTGAGGATGGTGCTACAAGTGTTGAGAGAGCACCAATTATATGTCAAATTGAGTAAATGCACTTTTTTTATTATTAAAAACATATCCATTATTCAGGACACATTGTTTCAGAAGATGGCATAACGATGGATTTGGAAAAGGTTGAAACAATCAAGGGTTGAACAATGCCAACAAAGATTTCATAGGTTAGATCATTTATGGGTCTAGCTAGCTACTATAGAAGATTCATTGTAGGATTCTCCAAAATTGCACACCCAATAACATCTTTGCAAAAGAAAGGAGTAAAGTTTGAATGGAGTGCTAGGTGTGAAGAGAATTTCCATTGCTTAAATGATTTTATATGTAATACGCCCAGGTTGATCCTTAGTTGTAATTGTACATATGTTTCATAGGTTGGTGAGCCATGATATTATAGGCCAGTGTGTGTGTATGATTATTAGGCCAGAGAGCCTAGATGCTAAAAGGCCAATGAGACTATTATTGTAATATGTAATCACTCAGATTATTAATAAAATCACACCACTGTTGAAGACCAACCAGGAAAAAGAGTATGGGGGGTTGAAATCCACTAGAAAGGAAAAGGAGGCTAAGAGTATGGGAAGAGGGGCTAATCCTAGA
Organism: Picea mariana; assembly: GCA_032191745.1. Taxonomy (NCBI): domain Eukaryota; kingdom Viridiplantae; phylum Streptophyta; class Pinopsida; order Pinales; family Pinaceae; genus Picea; species Picea mariana. The sequence continues at coordinate 30,489 of JASDQU010500767.1, read as the reverse complement.
TGGCTTAAGCCAAGGGAATATTTTAATAATATTTCCTAAAAGTTTAATTTATGGATACATATACATTATGTTATCCTAAGTTCCCAAAGAAAGAGAAAAAACTACATGTAGGGGACACAATTAGTACTTATGTGCCAAGTGTCACATAAGACCCATGCATATATACTTTGTGAATGTAGTGTAAAATTAATCATTCCTTCATCATTATTCCATCATTTTCCATCCTTGGTACTAGAAAACCATACTATGCAGTGGTACCTAGATTGGGCAAGGTTAGGAGAATTTTATGGGTAGAATTGGACTGAAGAAGTGAGTTTTCAGGCCCATGTGCTGTGAAGAAGCGAGTTCTCAGGCCTGTGAGAATTCTCTCCAGGTGAGATAAATGTTGGGAATTGATTCTCAAGGTGCCGAGATGGAACTACATGGCTTTGAGACTTCATGTCCAACATGTTGCTGAATCCCCAGAAGGGAAGTGGGGTGGTCAAAGGATTGTTGATCAGAGAAGGGGCACACTTCCTCGGGTGGGACATGCATGCGAGAAATGAGACACTGTAGGATGTCTGCCATAGTTGGCACCTTAGTATGGGTATTTTGGGCTACATATAGACCTTATCCTGGCTTAGGATACCTTTTCCCTGGTGGAGTTTTGGCCCCAGCTTGGGGGTGACCCACTGCATAGAGTTATGAGCAATGCAGTCTATGGCTGGGAGGAACTTGGAAGGTCTGCAAGCAATTGGTGTTTTTACGACAACATATATGTGTTCCTTTAGCAAGTATTACTTTGTTGTGTAATGTCTCTAATTTTGTTAATTACATTGTGTTGTAATTATTTTTACATGATGCTTACTGTATGTAATGTATTTATTTCTGTGGTTGAAATTTTATACGTATGCACATATTATTGTACGTTGTTATTATTTTGCATAACTTTGTTCATATGCAAAGCATATTAGTAAATCAAAATGGTATCATAGGTCATAATTTTGATGTGGCATTGCCCAAAAGGGAGCTAGGGATGTTACAAAGTGGTACCAGAGCTCTAGTTTCAATACTAAGCCTGCATTGACTGAGTTAATAGAGTTTTGAAGATGAAAATTGCAGAAAATCAATTTCTGGAGTATGTCTGCAAGATGTTTGAAGAAAGTATTCTTGTGAAATTGGAAGAATTTCATGGGGAAATTTGAAAGATTCGAATCCAGGAATGAGAGACAGTCATTTTCAATATTTAATTGGACAAATTTGGGTCTGAAATCGACTGAAATTCAATAATTGCAGAGCGCCATGGAAAAAATGGTTGAAATTGGGTAAAAGCCCCAATTTCAGCACATGAACTCATGAGGAATTCGATGTGTAGGAGTCGAATTACAGGTGATGAATTCGAATTAATACAAATAGGGATGTAATTGATTATATGAAGCTTATTATCAGAGCTTCAATGGAGACCCAAAAGAAACTTCGAAATTAGGTGAAATTGGGCAAAAGACCCAAATTCTGCGGTAAATTTGTGGAAAATTCGATGGGAAGGATGTCAAATTTTATATGCAGATGTTAAATTGCTATTCCTAGGTATGAATTTGATTATTTGAAGGTAATACAAAGTTGTAATGGCGACCATGGGAAGAGTTTCAAAATTGGGCATTTTGGAAAATTTTGAAAATAGGTAAAATAAAAAAAAATTGGGAATTTTTCTGTACGTCGACATCATCATGACATGGAAGCCATGTGTCAGCTGACATGGCAGAAAAATGAAGTGTACTTCCATGGTGGTAGGTACACAGAGGTAGGTGTGGTAGAGGTGGTAGGTGTGGTACATGTACACAATGGCAACATATTCCTACCCGGTGGGACCTTGAGTCTAGGACACACGTTAACCCCATGTGAATTGCGGGGTAGGGGGTCCTGTGGGGTTACATTAACTATAGGACAGAAGGGGCACAATGTGTCGATACATGAAACTTGACTAGTGACTTAACTAAGTTTAAGTTTTGTGGCCCCTCCCCCCTATTTTAACGGTCGAAAATGCTTGGGGGCTGCAATGCACTGTGGGCCATCGATCGCACCCTGAACCTCCACCCTCAGATCAAACCAACATGAAACTTCATGTGCACATGAAGAATGGGCATGGGATGGGACTCACCCATCCCCGCGACTCAATGAAAAGGTGCCACATGGTAACCAAGGACTTGTGGGGACTGAAAAATAGAATAATGTGCATGCTAGTGGAGGAAAGAGATAAAGGAGTAGAAAGATGGAAGGTGGAGGCCAACAGGGTAGGACCCGAGTGGCCAGAGAGCTGTCATGGCACCACCTCGAGGTTCCAGGTAGACATAGGAACCATGTTAGCATCCTAGTTGACCAGATTAAAATAAATTATTTAGAAATTATTGAAAATTATTGGAAAATTTTGGTGTTTTCCAGGTCATGTTTTTGCAGGGAATTTTTGAGGCCCTAAACAGTGTTTTTAGCTACTCGAAAACCATGGAAATAGAGTGCACTTAGTATTTTTAGCCCAAATGAAAGATCTTGGAGAGAGATTTCTAATGGTGTAAGCCATTCATAAAAAAAGTTAGTATGAGGGAGTTACATGCCAAATAGGCATGGAAATAGAGTGCACTTAGTATTTGTAACTCAAATGCAAGAGCTCAAAGAGATATTTCTAATAGTGTAATCCATTCATCAAACAAAGTTAGTATGAGGGAGTTACATGCCAAATAGTGGAAGGAAAATTTTAATACCCAATTAACTTCTGAGGGCCATAACCTCTTGCTCTGAAATTGGATTGGGGCACATGAGTAGTCTATGGAAATCTATTGATCCATAGAAGACAACTATGGATCCAAAACATAAATTTGGGCACATACAAATTCACAAGAGGAGGTAGAGGCCACCTGTAGCATTCATGACCAAAAATATTAATTATCTTGAAAATTTAGAAGGATGTATCTAGCATCCCAGAGCTTAGATAAGGATGAAACTTGTCCAGAATGTCCAACATATGGTCATGAAGGAACCCAGTTGAGATCCTGTCAAATTTCCAAAGGAGCATGTGCAAGGATGTATAAGCATAGTTGAAAATTGCACCTGGTTGAAGGAGTTTTTGGGTAATAATCAAATGACTATAAATTTCTGCTCAAAACTCAAAATTGATAAATAAATTAGTCATTGGAAGGGTATTGGAAAGATTAGTCCATTTGATCACCCAAAATTGTGAGATGAGCAACATAATTCAACGAAAGTTAGAAAAAATATTTCTAGTGACCATAAAGGAGAAAAATTGTACATATGCTACCAGAATTGTATATTGTGTTTTTAGCTAACAAATGTTGTTGTATGCATGTTTTTAGATGCTATGATTACAATTAAAACAAAGAAAGTGATAGATATGTCTACAGATAGAAGAAATATGGACAAAGAAAATTCTTCATTATATATTTGGTTTATTTAAGAAGTCATTGGATCAGATATTGGGTTCAATAAGCAACATGGAAGACCCTAATACAATTCTTGTTTGGGGAAATAATTCCAGATGACAATTATGCACATCAGATGTGGATGCTAGGTGGGAAATCTGTCTGCAATACATGATAATGCATGTATCATAGGTTTATATGGAGATGCAAAGCATGATAATACAAAAAGATGGTTTTATAGAATATGAAAAAGTTGGATATGGTATCAAGAATGAGCAGAAGAACTTGAGGACAAAATTTTATGTCAAGAATGTATCACAAGATGATCAAAGGCCAAGACCGAAGAATGTTAAGATATTAATATGGGTGCAACCATAAAGTCTTGGGAATCCACTATAGGAAATCCACTCATGTTAATCAAATTTCTCAATGGAATATGGGTATAAGAGTAGATCATTTAGTGCATGTAGTGAAAGTCCATGCACTCTAAAGGATGCCAATGTACATATAAGGCAGTACAATGTGGGAATATCTGCTCTAAAATATTTATATGTCAAGATGCTAGTCTTCTGATAAAGAAAGACACAGTGTATACATGGAAATAATATGTAACATCTCCAAGGATTGGTCCTAAAGTTTTGGAGAGAGAACCTCCATGATTGTTATCAGAGTAGTGTAGTGGAAGCATGGTTGTATGAGATAACTTCAGGGGTGAAGAAATGAAGATGTGTACATACTAAATAAATTCCAGCAGATGCATAAGTAATGCATTATGTGCATATTTTATTCAGAAGGATGCAATTATATTTCTAGGAGAGGAATTCCATAAATTAAGTGAATCCGAGAAGTGGGTAAAGTCCATGAACAATAGGAGAAAGTAAGAAAATGTACCACTAGATGGATGCCTAATTATTTGAGGTCTATGACTACACATAAGGAACTGTGACAACAATAAAAATAAGATTTCTGATGTATATAGAGAGAATGATGGTTCTTTCCAAAGTGTGTTTAGTGCATTCCCAAGGTAGTTTGGGATTTCAATCCAAAAAGGTTCAAGCATGGAGATGATTTTCTGAAGGGAAATCAATAAGGAACCATAAGGAAGAAAATGGTTCTATCTGTCTTGGTATGCAGAAGAGAGGGTACCACAAAGAACCCATCTCAAGTGGAAAATAGTTGTTTGTGACATTTCATGGGTTGGAAGTATCATTGGAATTTATGATAGAAATTAAAAACAATGCTAACTAGTTTCAGTTAGTTATATGAAGCTTGAAAAGAAGACATTGTGTAGCATTGCAATATCTTAGAAATTGACTATGCACGTCAAGTTGAAACCAAATGGGTCAGGAAAGGAGAAACAAATGGTTCAAGCAACTACAAGTGCTGAAGTGCTCAGTCAAGGAAAGGCGAAATTAGTTTGGTCCAAAAAAGTAAATGGAGGTTGAAGATCAAAAGCCAATAAGAGAGCATGGTTGTGAATGTAATTTAGTCATGTATTTGTTGGGACAGATGGATCCAAGAAATATACTAAGGTCGAATATTAATATCAACATAGTATCTAGATGAAAATGTAAAAATGGCCAAGAGTGGTTGGGCTAGAATTGTGCCCAGAACATAAATAATCAAGTACATTGATTACAATGAGAGCACAAAAGGGGTGCAGGAATTCAGGGAAAT
>JASDQU010500767.1:4319-20363 GCA_032191745.1 Picea mariana | reverse complement strand
CAATACAGAAATTAATCAATGGCTCATATATAGAGTACACAGAGATTTTATACCAGAAACCCTCAACCAGGAAAACCTTTCTTATTTTCATTATATTGAATTTCACCCACACACAGTTGTCATATCTGACGCGCCCACACACACACACATGCAAGGAATATAACACATACCCAACACTTCCATGGTGGTAGGCACACAGAGGCAGGTGTGGTAGAGGTGGTAGGTGTGGTACATGTACACAGTGGCAACATATTCCTACCCGATGGGACCTTGAGTCTAGGACACACGTCAACCCCATGTGAATTGCGGGGTAGGGGGGTCCTGTGGGGTTACATTAACTATATGCCAGGAGGGGCACAATGTGTCGATACATGAAACATGACCCGTGGCTTAAATAATTTAAGTTTTGTGGCCCCTCCCCCCTATTTTAACGGTCAAAATTGTGGGCCATCGATCACGCCCTGAACCTCCACCGTCGGATCAAACCAACATGAAACTTCATGTGCGCATGAAGAATGGGCACGATATGGGACTCGCCCATCCCCACGACTCAATGAAAAGGTGCCACATGGTAGCCAAGGACTTGTGGGGACTAAAAAATATAATAACGTGTGTGATAGTGGAGGAAAGAGATAAAGGAGTAGAAACATGGAAGGTGGAGGCCAATAGGGTAGGACCCGAGTGGCTAGGGAGCTGTCATGGCACCACCTCGAGGTTCCAGGTAGATGTAGGAACCATGTTAGCATCCTAGTTGATCAGATTAAAATAGATTATTTAGAAATTATTGAAAATTATTGGAAAATTTTGGTGTTTTCCAGGTCATGTTTTTGTAGGGAATTTTTGAGGCCCTAAACAATGTTTTTAGCTACTCAAAAACCATGGAAATAGAGTGCACTTAGTATTTTTAGCTCAAATGCAAGATCTTGGAGAGAGCTTTCTAATGGTGTAAGCCATTCATAAAAAAAAGTTAGTATGGGGGAGTTACATGCCAAATAGGCATGGAAATAGAGTGCACTTATTATTTATAACTCAAATGCAAGAGCTTAGAGAGATATTTCTAATAGTGTAATCCATTCATCAAACAAAGTTAGTATGAGGGAGTTACATGCCAAATAGTGGAAGGAAAATTTTAATACTCAGTTAGCTTCTGAGGGCCATAACCTCCTGCTCCGAAATCGGATTGGGGCACATGAGTAGTCTATGGAAATCTATTGAGCCATAGAAGACAACTATGGATCCAAAACATAAATTTGGCCACATACAAATTCACAAGAGGAGGTAGAAGCCACCTGTAGCATTCATGACCAAAAATATTAATTGGCTTGAAAATTCATAAGGATGTATCTAGCATCCTAGAGCTTAGATAAGGATGAAACTTGTCCAGAATGTCCAACATATGGTCATGAAGGAACCCAGTTGAGCTCCTGTCAAATTTCCAAAGGAGCATGTGCAAGGATGTATAAGCATAGTTGAAAATTGCATCTGGTTGAAGGAGTTTTTGGGTAATAATCAAATGAATATAACTTTCTGCTCAAAACTTAAAATTGATAAAGAAAGCAGTCATTGGAAGGGTATTGGAAAGAAGAGTCCATTTGATCACCCAAAATTGTGAGATGGGCAACATAATTCAACAAAAGTTAGAAAAAATATTTCTTGTGACCATAAAGGGGAAAAATTATACATATGCTACCAGAATTGTATATTGTGTTTTTAGCTAACAAATGTTGTTGTATGCATGTTTTTAGATGCTATGATTACAATTAAAACAAAGAAAGTGATAGATATGCCTACAGATAGAAGAAATATGGACAAAGAAAATTCTTCATTATATATTTGGTTTATTTAAGAAGTCATTGGATCATATATTGGGTTCAATAAGCAACATGGAAGACCCTAATAAAATTCTTGTTTGGGGAAATAATTCCAGATGACAATTATGCACATCAGATGTGGATGCTAGGTGGGAAATCTGTCTACAATACATGATAATGCATGTATCATAGGTTCATATGGAGATGCAAAGCATGATAATACAAAAAGATGGTTTTATAGAATATGAAAGAGTTGGATATGGTATCAAGAATGAGCAGAAGAACTTGAGGACAAAATTTTATGTCAAGAATATATCACAAGATGATCAAAGGCCAAGAATGAAGAATGTTAAGATATTAATATGGGTGCAACCATTAAGTCTTGTGAATGCACTATAGGAAATCCACTCATGTTAATCGAAGTTCTCAATGGAATATGGGTATAAGAGTAGATCATTTGGTGCATGAAGTAGTGAAAGTCCATGCACTCTAAAGGATGCCAATGTACATATAAGGCAGTACAATGTGGGAATATCTGCTCTAAAATATTTATATGTCAAGATGCTAGTCTTCTGATAAAGAAATACATAGTGTATACATGGAAATAAGATGTAACATCTCCAAGGATTGGTCCTACAGTTTTGGAGAGAGCACCTCCATGATTGTTATCAGAGTAGTGTAGTGGAAGCATGGTTGTATGAGATAACTTCAGGGGTGAAGAAATGAAGATGTGTACATACTAAAGAAGTTCCAACAGATGCATAAGTAATGCATTATGTGCATATTTTATTTAGAAGGATGCAATTAGATTTATGGGAGAGGAATTCCATAAATTAAGTGAATCCGAGAAGTGGGTAAAGTCCATAAACAATAGGAGAAAGTAAGAAAATGTACCACTAGATGGATTCCTAATTATTTGAGGTCTATGAAAACACATAAGGAACTGTGACAACAGTAAAAATAAGATTTCTGATGCATATAGAGAGAATGATGGTTCTTTCCAAAGTGTGTTTAGTGCATTCCCAAGGTAGATTGGGATTTCAATCCAAAAGGGTTCAAGCATGGAGATGATTTTTTGAAGGGAAATCAATAAGGAACCATAAGGAAGAAAATGGTTCTATTTGTCTTGGTATGCAGAAGAGAGGGTACCACAAAGAACCCATCCCAAGTGGAAAAGAGTTGTTGGTGACATTTCATGGGTTGGAAGTATCATTGGAATTTATGATAGAAATTAAAAACAATGCTAACTAGTTCCATTTAATTATATGAAGCTGGAAAAGAAGACTTTGTGTAGCATTGCAATATCTTAGAAATTGACTATGCATGTCAAGTTGAAACCAAATGGGTCAGGAAAGGAGAAAAAAATGGTTCAAGAAACTACAAGTGCTGAAGTGCTCAGTCAAGGAAAGGCGAAATTAGTTTGGTCCAGAAAAGTAAATGGAGGTTGAAGATCTAAAGCCAATAAGAGAGCATGGTTGTGAATGTAATTTAGTCATGTATTTGTTGGGACAGATGGATCCGATAAATAGACTAAGGCCAAATATTAATATCAACATAGTATCTGGATGAAAATGTAAAAGTGGCCAAGAGTGGTTGGGCTAAAACTGTGCTCAGGACATAAATAATCAAGTACATTGATTACAGTGAGAGCACAAAACGGGTGCAGAAATTCAGGGAAACTGAGGATAGCCAGGAATAACAAAGATAATTGTGAATGATGATAGAATTTGCTGCAGTTGTTGTAGCAACAAATATGATATGGCCGCATGTGGGACAACCAAACATAGCACCAGAAGTTAGATTACATATGCAATTAGAAGCATGTTAAAGATGCATTCTTAGTGTATATAGATATGCATTAGTGCATGCAAATTGTTTTATATATATATATATATATATATATATATATATATATATATATATATATATTAAAGACTAGGAGTAGTTTTTGGTTATATATAAGAATATGATGTTTCTAATGGTGGCTATTGTGCCAAGAAAAAGGAAATTTATTGCATGGTTGCAAGTGTTGTTGTTGATGTTGTTACATATGGAAGTCCTCCATATAAAAGGAAGCAACTAAAGATGATATGTTGCATAAGAGGTTGGTGAATGAGGCATGGGCATTCGTAGTGCTACTAACTAATTAGGTAGCATCAAATTTATTTAAAGGAAACTATACAGGTATGAATTTTATGCATTTATGCTGTATAATTGCTGAAGGGAATTAGGTAAGAATTCCCCAACAAGAGTTATTTTATAAAATGACAGTAATATACCCCCACATATGGAAGTCCTCCATATAAAAGGAAGCAACTAAAGATGATATGTTGCATAAGAGGTTGGTGAATGAGGCATGGGCATTCGTAGTGCTACTAACTAATTAGGTAGCATCAAATTTATTTAAAGGAAACTATACAGGTATGAATTTTATGCATTTATGCTGTATAATTGCTGAAGGGAATTAGGTAAGAATTCCCCAACAAGAGTTATTTTATAAAATGACAGTAATATATAATTGGAATGCATTAATGAAAATGATACACCACTCGGTGTGGTAAAGGATGAAGACTTGTGATAATTATAAAAGTTGTTTATCTTTTGAATGCATACAAATGACATGGTGGCATGTCATGTTATATTGATTATGAGCTAATAACCAAAGCAATAAAAGGGTATGATCCTGTGATAGGAATGAATACCAACAAAGCTAGTCATGTATGAGGCCATGACATGGATGGATATGGAAAGGATTTAGTGCCACACAGTATCCAAGGAAACTTCCTACTTATAGCTAAGGTTTGGACTTCAACCTTTTTGCTAAAACAAAAGAACACCATGGTGGGATAGATGACTTAGATAAATGACATTACGAAATCAATGCAAGGGTGCATTTAATAGAGATTCATAGAGAGTTGCACTCATGCATAGTGTGTAAGTGGTAGATTTACACTCATGCATGATAGAGTTGTTTATGCTTGAATGCATTTGTTGAATGCATGTATATATGATATTTAATGGAAATAATTATGCTAGCAATTGAAATTCTACAATTATTACTAACTCATGGAGATCAGGATATTTCAGGGGCTGTTAGACATTACAATGAGAAAGTTTCATGTTAAGTAGTCACATGAGCATTGACTAGAGGAAAATTATGTTCAATAAATAGAGTAACAAAAATAACGATGTTGAAAGAATGAAAATCCTAATGGTTGAAAATTCATATGCAAATAATGATGATTCCGTTCTATTTAATATACAGTTTGATAGCTATGATTAAATTGTTAAGTGTAGACTATTCTGAAATCAATTTGTGAGTCTTTGTAAATATTATAATAGAATTATATGGTAGATGAAATACTAGTATTATTTTTGGCTGAATGCAAGATGAAAAGATTGCAGGAAAAGTGGTCTCAAGTAGGACACTTTTACAATCCATAGGAAAGATTAATGATTGTTGTTACAACAATTAGGAAAATATGAGATGGAATTTCATATTTTAGAAAAATCTGAATTTTCTTATGAAACAAAAATTGAATTTCTAAATGAAATTGTTCTGACGTTATCTCATGCTGACTATATGTTTGTGATACAGATGAGATGATGGTATTGAAGATGAAATTCTTGGGAATAATGGATTTTGTTGGGACATTGGAGCCTTAAATTGTAGATCCATAGTGGGGGTCTAGTAATGAGTTGTCACTCTACTTGTGTGTGAAATCCTTGGCAAGATGGATCACTAAAGGACTGTGTAGTAGTGAAAGGATGCTTAAGACTAGAAGGGTGAGTGCAACAAGGAAGAGGTATCTCAAGTATGCCACAATGAGAAAAATTCTTTCCTGAAGAAGCTCTATGGAATAGAGAAAATGACTTCCAGTTGAAGTATGAAGACATGAATCAGGTGCTTTGAAAGACAACACCCAAAAACAACAAGCTTCAAATTGCAAAGACATGTAGATTTTTGAAGAATTTTGAATGTAAATTGTATATAATGCACTGAGGACAATGCATAAATAAGGGGGAGGGGAATGTAATACCCCCTGGTTGATCCCCAGTTGTAATTATACATATGTTTCATAGGATGGTGAGCCATTATATTATAGGCCAGAGTGTCTGTATGATTATTAGACCAGAGAGCCTAGATGCTAAAAGGCCAGTGAGCCTATTATTGTAATATGTAATCACTCAGATTATTAATAAAATCACACCACTGCTACAGACCAACCAGAAAAAAGAGTATTGGGGGGAATAAAGTCCACTAGAAAGGGAAAGGAAGCTAAGAGTCTGGGAAGAGGGGCTAAGCCTAGAGGGCTTAAGCCAAGGGAATATTTTAATAATACTTCCTAGGAGTTTAATTTATGGATACATTTACATTATGTTATCCTAAGTTCCCAAAGAAAGGGAACAAATTCCATGTAGGGGACAAAGTTAGTCCTTATGTGCTAAGTGTCACATAATACCCATGCATACATAATTTATGGATGTAGTATAATATTCATCATTCCTTCATCATTATTCCACCATTTTCCATCCTCGGCATTGGAAGGCTGTACAATGTAGTCATACCTATATTGGGCAAGCATGGGAGCATTTTTTGGGTAGAAATGGACTGAAGAAGCAAGTTCTCAGGCCTGTGAGCATTCTCCCCAGGTGAGAGAAATGTTGGGAATTGATTCCCAATGTGCCGAGTTACAACTACAGGGCTCTGATACTTCCTGTCCAACATATTGTTAAAGCCCTGGAAGGAAAGTGGGGCAGCCGAAGAAGTGCTAAGAAGAGAAGGGGCACACTTCCTAGGGTGGGACAAGCATGTGGGGAATGAGAGACTGTAGGTTTTCTGCCATAGTTGGTACCTTAGTCTGGGTATTTTTAGTTGTAGTTTGACCTTATCTTGACTTATGATACCTTTTCCCTGGTGAATTTTTATCCCCAGCTTGGGGGTGATCCACTGTTATGAGTTATGAGCAGTGCAATCTATGGATGGGAGGAACGTGGAAGGTCTGCATGCAGTTGGTGTTTTTATGACAACATATATGTGTTCCTTTAGCAAGTATTACTCTGTTGTGTAATGCATCTAATTTTGTTAATTGCATTTTGCTGTAACTATTTTTACATGCTTCTTACTGTGCATAATGTATTTGTTTCTATCGTTGAATTGTATATGTATGCATGAATTATTGTACATTGTTATTATTCTACATAACTTTGTTCATATGCAGATCATATTAGTAAATCGAAATGGTATCAGATTTCAGAATTTTGATGTGGCATTTCCCAGCAGGGATCTTGGGATGTTACATTCTAACCAGTACACCTATTTTGAAAGTTGAAAATCCATATGAGGATTTTGTTTTGTGCACATATGCATGCAAGGAAGGACTCAGGGGAGTCCTTATACAAAATGGACATGTAATTTTTTATTAGTCCAAAAAATTGAAGGAGCATGGGATAAATTATGGTACACATGACTTAGAGTTGGCAACCATAGTGCAACCTTAATGATGTGGAGGCATCAACTCTAGGCAAGAAATTTGAATTAAGAACAGACCATAATGGTTTGAAATATTTATTTGAACAACCAACACTAAACGCTAGACAAACTAGATGGCTGGAATTTATTAGTGAATATAACTTTGATATCAAGCACATAAAAGGAAAAGAGAACAAGGTGGCTAATGCAATCAACAAAAGGGTGCATAAAAGGCATGCTACAACCATTAGTATGTACATGACATATTTAAAAGATTGAATTCTAGAGGTTGTAATAACAGATCAACAATATGTGCAAGTTATAGAAAGCTTACAACAAAATGATATACAACATAAATATAAGGATTACAAGCTAGAAGAGGATGGAATACTCTTATTTAGAAAGAGATTTTCTATTCCCAATTCTCAGGAATTGAGAAATTTAGTTCTAAAGGAGATGCATAATGTGACATATGATGGACATCCAAGATATCATAAAACTATTACAGCTGTAAGAGGCCAATATTTTTGGCCTGGTATGAAGAAAGACTTCATTGATTATTTGGCTAGATGCTTGGAATGTTAGAAGGTAAAGGATGAGCATATACATCCAACATGATTGCTTCACCCATTGCCCATTCTTGAGTGGAAATGAGAATTTGTTACTGTCAATTGCATTACCAAGATTCCCACAACAACAAGGAAATGTTATTCCATCATGGTAGGGGTAGAAAAGCTTACAAAGGCCACACATTTCATTCCAGTAAAAGTAAATCATAAGGCAACCAATATTGCAGAAATTTACATGAGATAAATTGCTAGGATACATGGTGTGCCTAAGGCAATAATGTCAGACCGAGATCCCAAGTTCACTTCCAATTTTGGAAGGGGCTGTTTAAGGGATTTGAGACAAATTTGAATTTCAATACAACATATCACCCAAATTCATATGGGAAGACAAAGATAATTAATCAGATAATTGAGGATATGTTGATAATGTTGGTAATGGACAAACATTCTAGGTGGGAGGACTATATCCATTTAGTTGAGTTTTCCTACAATAATGGGTATCAAGAATCATTGAAGATGATCCCATTTGAAGCATTAGATGACAAAAAATGCAACACACTAGTAAGTTGAGTTAACCCAACAGACATAGCCATGATTAGGCCATAATTGTTAAGGGAAATGGAAGAACAAATGGTAAATATCAGGAAGAATTTGAAATTTGTACAAGATAGGAAAAAGAGTTATGTCAATAAAAGAAGAACAAATAGAGAATTAAAGTGGGAGAGCATGTGTTTTTAAAGGTTAAATCCAAGAGAATCTCGCTAAAATTGGGTAGTTTACCAAAGTTGGCAGTGAGATATTGTGTGCCTTTTGAGGTCTTAGAAAACATAGGAATAGTTGCATACATTATAGCATTACTTGCATCCATGAGAATGCATAATGTGTTCCATGTGTCTTTATTAAAAAAGTATGTACCTGATCCTAATCATGTGATTGATTAGAATGTGATCCAAGTGGAACTAGTGTGCATCCTGGACCAGAAATTCAAAGTGCTCAGGAACAAATCCATCAGCTTGGTAAAGGTTCAATAGATCTATTACAGTCCTGAAGATGCTACATGGGAGCACAAGGAAGCTATGCGGGAAGTAGAACCACACTTTTTTGCAAATTTTGAAGAAAACTGAATGTACATTTGTACATAAGAGAATGGGGACTCCATGTTGGCACCTAGAGCTCCTAGAGCCACAACTTTGAGATTCCTGTCCAACCAATGTGTGGGTTGAGTGGGAAAGGGAGTTGCTGGTTGGAATTGATGCATGAGGCATTAAGTTGCAGAATTATCAAGTATTCTGATGTAATGTTTTTATATATATGTCAATACATAAACTATATGGTTATGTGCACTGAGGGTAGTGCAAATTATATGGGGAGGGGAATACAACATCCACACTTTCAAACCCCAAACTAGTGATGTATATTGTAAATGTGATGTATGGATGAGAATCAAAATGATATAATATGTAAATGATGTAAATTGACTATAATGAATAAAATGTATCGACAGCTGCAGATGGACACGTACAGAGATTTGTGGGATAAGTATCCACAAAAGAGGGAAGGTTCCAATGGGGGGAATATTTTACGCATGTCTATTAAACCAAAACCCAGTTCTTATTTCTTTCTAAATTATCCTTACCATGAACCTTCCATTAGTTGTTGAGTGTTATAGAGCCCAATCATTGAATTCATGTAAGAGGGTTGGTGTGAGAGTCACTTCCCATAGTTATTGAGAGCATGAGGGTTGAGTACCATCAGCTTGGGGAAGAGTGAAAGTCAAGCAAGCAAGATAAACAAGGGAAATTCGTATGGGTAAAAGACCATATTTGCACATTCACTTTTTTGCATAGAGAGTAGTTTTTACTTGGCATTTTTTGCTCATTTTCCTCAAACATTTTGCTTGATTATTGATTAATGAATCCTTTGGATTGTGCAGGAAAGTGTTCCACCATGCTAGAGTGGAAATAATGAGAACATGAGGTTGCTAATGTGGCAGGCTTGAGTGACAAACACATGCTAGATGCGCTGTAGGATTATGGACTTCTAAAATTTTTCAAAAGTCAAAACCTGAGGTCCCAAGTGATGCTCTTGTAGATATTGGTCGGGTTCTGGGACCCCAAACGACAATTGTTTTGAGTTTTCCATGAGATATTAACTCTTGAGGTAGAGCATATATACTTCATTATAGGACTATCCTAGTGTGGGGTGTCGGTCATATTGATTGGTGGGAAAGGTGGAGCCACTAGCTCCATAGATGAGTACATTATAACACATTTCCATCCTAGGTCACAAAAAAGTAGTAACAAATTGTTGATCAAAGATGTAGTGGATATACCTATCTACATGATCTTATTTAGTATCACTTAGGTAGATATATCTATAGGCTACCACCTGGAATTGAGGGCTCGTGGTGCATTACGCCCTTGATTTCCTCAACCCTATAGTATTTAACTAGTGCACTGGATTGTTGGTTAACCTAAAGGACTAGCTCACAAAATAGTTTAGTTATGGATCGATCCTAATATCATTATTCTTAGAGAGGATCCTAGGTATGAGCATCCATATCTCAACACCTTTTTTTGGTCCAAGTGAGCCCAAGATGAGGAGATGGATATATTATATGGCCCATCTCGGTGGAGGTTTACCATTGAACACATTTGGACATGATTTCCTTGACTTGTGGGATGAACAAATCATCGTGATCGATGAATTCCTATATGTAGGGACTAATTTAGACATGACCTTGAGCTTGTAATACCTCTTGGAGCTCAGTGGTGTGACATTAGTAAGACAAATCACTCTGCACTTTTTTTTTAAGTTTAAAATTTTTATAATGTTTTTGGATTTTTTGGTATGCAATGTAGCTAGTCATTTTGTTTTGTCATGACATATTTTGGACCAGTTCGATCGGTGGGGATGGCCCTAAAAAATAATATATCTATAGAAGATAAGTATCCAAAGAAGGGAGAGGACTATGATGAAACAATAGAGAACCTCCCAAAGGTGTAGAGGAACCTTAAGGGACTTACCATGGGAGTCCCTATGATGAGAGTTGAGGCGGTCCCATAGAGGTTATAATGACATGTCATGGGGGTTCCCTACCCATTTGTTAGGATATTGAGGTGTGTATCCAACATGATCATATGCTATCATGAGACTCATGAACCTTGATATGAATAGATGACATAATCCCCTCTTTTTGTACTACTGCATATATATCTAGCAAGTCTCGACAATATATAAACTCTATATCACTATGGGTCATGTAGACTGATTTTGTACACTACATATTTTTGGACATGATGATGTATTTGGAAATCTATTTTATATATACAGATGGTTTGGATATTACTTATGGTTTCAAAATATGTGCTTGGAAATCCATGTTTTATGTACATGCATGCTTGTGTTTTAATGCTTAATTAATGTGACAAATGCCAATCTAGCACATGGTTAGCTAATGAATCAATAATTGTTTTTGAAGTTCTTGGAACCTGATCATAAACAAGATAATCAAAGTGTTTCTCAAGAAGGCCCACCCTTAAAAAAATTCTCAGTAATGTAGGATTTATGACCAGATAGACATTGTTCAACTATAATACCACTAACAACAAATCCAAATGTATAACCAACCCACGAATGTTGAGAATGATGGCTTTGAAAAATAACTCAATGAATATTCCACAATGTTTTTGGTTGCAGGTGTTAGGGACCTAACCTACCTAACCCCTCAAGTGGGTGGAATAATATATTTCCATGTAATAAAGGTCAATATTAATAAGGTCTAGCAATACGAAGGAATAAGTCAAATGTAAGAAGACCTAATAGAAGCTTCCACTTCTAGAAGGATCTTCCTCTAGATTGTTCTTTTGGATAGATAGATTTAGTATAAATAGGAATAGAGGGTATGATAAGTTATGTCTTGGATATTATTGTAATAGAGCTATGCTCTACTAGAGGTTTCCCCCTTGAAGAGGCAAGTGAACATTGCTCTCAGTAATCAAAGTGCGCTTTCTGGTGTTATTCTGGTATTATTGTGATGTTGTTATGGTTATATCATTGTTTATCTGCCATTTCTAGCTAATTATTTATGTTATGCATACGATTTTATATCTGGAATATTACAAGTGGTATCAGAGCACCTTCCTCGGTAGAAAATTGTGGGTTAAATTTTTTTCAGGGTAGAGACGTATTCCAACGTCTTTAAGCTACATAGATCTGTTGTTACGCGCATAAACCCACGGTTGGGGATTCATACATGTAGGAAATACAAGTGGTACTTAAGCGCACATCTATTGGCCACCCTTGTAACCCCTGTTGGTACCCCTTCAAGTGGTAGCACATCATAAAACACCTGTATATAGATCAACCTAGATCTCCTAAATCCCTCCATAGATAAACCGATCGGCCGCCTGACTGCTATAGTGCCACCAAGAACAACACTCAGGAATATACTCTCTAGTACCTGGGTAGTACGACTAAGGGTACGATCTAGCCTCCTTAGTTGGTTCCTTGAGATATTGGGCCGAGTACTACTATTGGACCCCGTACGTATATCAAAGAGTTATAGCACATGGTAAACCCTTATCTGTAGAACCCTTGAATACCCTAACCCTTGGGATGGAAACAAAAATAGAACCAACAAGATCTATTGTCGTGCTACAATGTCTTATGCATTCTATTTGCAAAATTACTACACATTTCTTCCTGTTAAGAATTTGGGCATTTCGTCACTACAGTATTCTTTAGGCCCGAGTATAACTCCGCAAGAGTAAAAAAAAACAAAGAGTATAGTGGTCCCGCCGACACACTTATTTGGGACATATTCCATTGCATTCCCCTTTTCTCCCCGATCACAGTCATACCCTTCATTTTTAATCTTTTTTGTTTCAGTGGACCCGACCCCTTCCCGGTTTCCCTATTTTTCCTCTTATTCCATTATATTTCCCTTCAAGCACTGATCGTCGTGGTACCTATCACTTCTAAGTATTTTTTTTTGTGGTCCCACCCACCCATATTTTTTTTCCTTACTCGCACTTCCCCCCTCCAAATGGCCACCACTCGCAACCAAGAACTCCAAACTTTCATCAATCAAGCCCATGTCTCCTTCAAACATCTCACATCTCTGATGGATTCTACCAATTCTCGCATTGACAAATTAGAGAAAAACTTTAACAACATCGATGCCAACCTCATAACCCAATTGACCTCCCTCCAGTCTGCTGTCAATCAATTGATGAACTTCCCTATGGGTCCTTCCTCATTAGAACAACCTGATGTTGTTGATTCCTCTCAATCTTCGCATTTTCACTCCAACTCCTTTCATCGTGAACGCCATCTTCCCCGCGTAGAGGTCAATAAATTTGATGGCTCTGATCCTACAGGCTGGGTCACTCAAATGGAGCATTATTTTTCTCTACATGGTATTATTGACGAGTTGGCCAAACTTCACTATGCTGTCCTCTATCTAGATCTTGAACGTCGGCAATGGTGGAAATGGTGAAAAAATTCACGTCAGGGGTATATTTCCTAGACCCAGTTTGTTGTTGAGCTCTATGCCCACTTTCATACTGATACCCACTATCTCAATCCTTTGACCAAGTTGAAACAATCAAGAACAATGGAAGACTTCATCACTGCTTTTAAGCATTTGGCCTTTCGAACATAGCGCATGTCCGATGCGTTCTTCCATGAACGCTTTATAAGTGGTCTCAAGGATGAAATATGATCCCAGGTTCTCATGGACCACCATCCAACTTGGTTGGAATATACTCAACATGCTAAAGAGGCCCAACAAGTTGTTTTTTCCCAGAACAAAAAAGCCCCTTTTGTTCCTCGCCCTCGACCTACTAATCCTAACCCCCTTGTAACTCTCCTCAAGGTCTAGAAACTAACTAGGGATGAAATGAATGAACACCAACTGAAGGGTATTTTCTATAATTATGATTAAACATATTTTCCGGGGCACAAGTGTAAGGAACAAAAACTATTGATGGCCATTTTCGAAGATGTTCCTGAAGAGGATGTGTCAGTTCTCCTTGTTGAAGAACCCTTCCTTCCCAATGCCACCCAGGAGCCTGCTGACCCACCTAAAGTTGACCCACTTATTTCCTTGCATGCCCTCACTGGCTTATCAGCCCCATAAACGCTCAAGCTCATTGGCTACATTAATCACAGGAAGGTCATCATTATTGTTGACAGTGGTAGCACTCACAATTTTATTCATCGTCACATTGCCCAGGAAACCAATTTCTATATTCGTGTTGTCAATAATTTTCAAATCATGATAGCCAATGAGCTTGAGCGTTTATGGGGCTGATAAGCCAGTGNTTGACAGTGGTAGCACTCACAATTTTATTCATCGTCACATTGCCCAGGAAACCAATTTCTATATTCGTGTTGTCAATAATTTTCAAATCATGATAGCCAATGGTGGGTCCATGAAATGTGGTGGGCATTGTGAAAATGCCTGTCTTCAAATTGGACATTGCCAACTGAAATATCATATGTTTTCCATTGACATGGGAGATTGTGACATTGTGCTAGGTGCTGAATGGTTACACACTTTGGGTCCCATTCTTATGGATTTTAAGGCATTAACTATGCAATTCCAACAGGAAGGAAAAAGCTATCAATTCCAAGGTCTCACAGCTAGTTCTCCTGAGATCATTAGTTCCCATCATATGGAAAATATCCTCAAGAAAGGCCACTCCAGTATCATTGCTCAACTCCATTCTATTCAAGCCGTGGAGACACCCTCTGTGCATCCTGACCTCCAAGCTATCCTTTCCAAACATCAAGCTGTTTTTTCCACCCCTCAGGGACTTCCTCCTTCTCTTGGTGTTCATGATCATTCCATTCCCCTTGTTCCTAGAAGTCTTCCTCCCAATGTTCTCCCTTATCGTCGCCCCTTTTCTCAAAAGAATGAAATTGAGAAAGCAGTGTAAGAATTGCTCCAAGCAAGTGTTATCTGCCCCAATACCAACCCTTATTCTTCCCCCATGGTCATGGTACTTAAGAAAGAAGGTACTTGGCGCATGTGTCTCGAATTTTGTACCCTCAATAATCTCACCATCAAGGACAAGTTCCCCATTCCTATCATTGGTGATCTCTTGGATGAGATGACTAGTGCTCAGTACTTAACTAAACTTGATCTGTGTTCTGTTTACCACTAGATATGTATGAAAGAAGCTGACATACCCAAGACTGCCTTTCAAACTCACAAGGGTCACTATGAGTTTTTGGTCATGCCCTTTGGCCTATGTAATGACCCCTCCACCTTCCAAATCCCCATGAATCATGTTTTCCATCCTTTTCTCTGTAATTTTGTCTTAGTTTTCTTTGATGATATTCTCATCTATAGTAAAAATTCACATTCTCATCTTTCCCATGTGGATCAAATTCTCCATCTACTCTTGCAGCACCAAATTTTCCTCAAATTCTCTAAATGTGCCTTTGGAGCCTCAGAAGTAGAGTACTTGGGTCATATTTTTGGAAAGGCTAGTGTCCGGGTGGATCCTAAAAAGATTGAAGCAATGTAGAATTGGACTCGCCCCAAGACTATCAAAAGCTTGCATGGTTTTTTGGGTTTAACCGACTATTATCGCAAGTTTGTTCAGAATTATGGGAAGATTGCGACCCCTCTCATTGCTCTCCTTAAAAATAATTATTTCACTTGGAATCTCGCAGCGGATCCATATTTTCAAGCTTTGAAGGAAACTATGTGTACTACTCTGGTCTTGGCCATTCCTGATTTAACAAAAACCTTTGTCCTCAAATGTGATGCCTCAGGTAGAGGAATTGGAGCTGTACTTATGCAAGAAGGAAGACCTTTGGCCTTTACTAGCAAACAATTTTTCGAACACCATTTGGGACAATCAATCTATGAAAAGGAAATTTTGGCTATTCTACATGCAGTGGATCTCTAACGCCCTTATCTCTTGGGGAAACACTTACAAATTAAGACAGATCATCAAAGCTTCAATTATTTTCTGGAGCAACAACCTTCCTCCCCAGAGCAACAAAAATGGGTAACTAAGATCTTTGGTTATGATTATGAGATCATTTACAAGAAAGGAAAAGAAAATGTGGTTGATGATGCTCTTTCTTGAAAATATGAAGAAGAAGGGTCCCTTTTTTCCCTCATCTTCATTGTACTAGATTGGCTCCAAGTTGTGCACCAAGAATGGATACA
>JASDQU010500765.1:32810-45524 GCA_032191745.1 Picea mariana | reverse complement strand
TATATGTGCATAATCGTAGAAGGTTGAAGTACTCTCATCCACCACTCCTTTACTGTATACATAGGCATGCTCATAGAGTAAGCTACAACCTTTTATAAAAATGGTTAAGTGAAAAATCCCACAAATTTCTCGCTCTTCATATGTCCTTGCCCAACCTTTGCAAACACCAATTTAGCCATGGAAAACTGTGTTGACAACTCATTTCTCCTAACAAATTTTGTATTTTTTGGGGCATGAAGTCATGGTATGGATTACTGTGAAAACATATTTTTGATGATAAAATTTATTGAGATGAAGTATTTCGTGTCTATGATTAATGAATGAATGAATGAATGTTACATGTTAATGAATGATTGCTATATTTTTCTTTATTCACAAAACCACATATGTTTCTTTATGGATTTTTTTTGTTTTGTTAGTGTCTATGCATGAACGTTAATGGGTTGCTTTCAACTATTTACTAGTAGATATATTGTGTATCGGGGAATTGAGAGTGATGTGAGGGGGGGGAGTGGCCATAAGAGCTTCCACCTTCATGTGGTTGGACATGTTCAGTAGAGAATAATATAGGATTTGGATAATCTTAGAGAAAACCTCCCTCGATCCAATAGAGCAACAACAAAGTCAATGTTGACTTTATTGTTGCTCTGTCAAATCGAGGTAGGTTTACTCAAGATTAGACTACTCCAATAAATTATTATTGAAACCAAGAGGAGCTCATTCATGTATTCATGCACTCAAGTATTTTTAATTATTATTTAGTCATAAAAACATTTATTGATTTATTATATTATTTTGTTGATTCTTTTACTATTGGTTAAATTATTATAACAACTACTTTAGGAGATCTATTGGAGCATCATTAAACATATATCATATGAGGAAAAGCATCAAATATACAGGTATTTACATTGTTATTGTTAGATTTTATTCACTTTTACAAAGAAAATAGGTTTACCAGTATATTTATCTCTTCTTTCACATTAGCATTTATATCATGTACTGAATATAAGAGTAGCAATAACAAGCACAAGAAGACACAATAATTTATCCTAAGAAAACCCCAAATGGGGAAAAAACCTAGCCAACCTTTCTTAGAGAGATTCCATCCAAACAAGTCCAACCATGAACCAACAGATAAAACCTAGAACAATGGATAGTTAAAGATACAACCAGGAATACCACCCCAGCTATAGTAGCAACACTATATAAGAGTAGTGCACCTCTATGAAGGGTAGCACACAAGAGAGAGTTACCACAAAGATTGAACAATAAGAAAATTTTGCTACTGTAGTTGTTTCATCACCTTCCTTAGACTTATGCCTTCCTTTTCTGTGGATGAGAGAATGTGAGTGAGTGTGTCAAATGAGCCAAGGCACCTTGTATTTATAGTCTTCTTGACCTCCTTACTGGGCCAACTTCTCCTCTGGGATGGTGCCACTTTATTATTCTTTATTCTTCTGGGTTAACTTCTCTTCTGGGGTATTTCCACATTTTTTCAGTGGTTCTCTTGCTTCTGAAATCTTCTTCTCTTCTAATAAAGGTCGTATAGGAGGGAAAATACCTCCCACAACTACCAAATATCAACACTCCCTCTTAACTAGGGAGGTATCTTTCATGATGTCTTCTCCTGGTAGTCCATTGACTACTTTGCAATCAACTAGTAGCACACATATACTATGTCCATGCCATTGGTAGCTTGAATCATATGTCACGGTCTCAAATACTATGTTGAAATCATCTAGTAGCACACAAATACCCATATTGTCCAGTAGTACACAACTACTGTTGTATTCCAGTAGTACACAACTACTCTTGTATTCCAGTAGTACACAACTACTGCCACAGTCCTCCTAACTGTGTTGTGACATTCCTTCTTATTTTCTTGTAGTGTTTCTCACACCCATCCACCTCACATGGTATGGGAAATACTTCCTCCATAGCCCCTATTCACACCTAGCCACTTCATATGGATTAGGGAAGGCTATCTCATGGTCCAATACCATGCTCCAAGTCTTATTCTCACCTGGCATAAGTAAGACTTGCCACAAATATTATTCACACCTAGCCACCTCGCATGACATAGGAAATACTTGTATCTGTCCATGATGTTTCTCCTCTCCCAATATTCTTATTCCCACCTACCCACTTCACATGGTGTAGGAAATACTATGACCATATCCCCATTTACACCTATTCACCTCACATGGCATAGGTAAGGCTATGTTGCAAGTCTTATTCACACCTAGCCACCTCACATGGTATAGGAAAGAATTGATACAGATCTTATTCACACCTAGCCACCTCACATGGTGTAGGAAAGATATGTACATGGCTATACATTTCTCCCTCAATCACCTCACTTGGTTGATCTGGGAAACCCTTGGTCAGAGGGGAAAGTTGGCTAGAGGAGAAACATCAATCCTTCTTGTCAACGAGGGTGGACATTTTGCATCACACCAAGCTTTTCTTTGAAGTACTCATACTTCACTCTAGATATAGTCTTGCTGAGAATGTTCACTATTTTGTCATGAGTGGATATGTAACAGAGATCCACAACTCCTCTCTACACCATGTCTTGGATGTAGTGGTATTTCATCTCTATATTTTGTGACTTGTCATGAAACACGAGATTCTCTAATAGCTTCACACAACTTTGATTGTCACAATGTATTAAAGTTGGTGTAATATGACAGATCTAAAAAGTATGCAGAACAGAAATAAAATGCTAGAAATGGCAGATGAACAACAATATAACCATAATAACACCACAATAACATTGAAATGATAACAGAATAACACCAAAAATAGCACTTCGATTACTGAGAGCAATGTTCACTTGCCTCTTCGAGAGGGAAATCTCCAGTTGAGCAGAGCTCTATTACAATAATATCCAAGCTAGGGTTCTCATACCCTCAACTCCTATTTATACTAAATATGTCTATCAAGAGAACCATCTAGAGGAATATCCTTCTAGAAGAAAAAGCTTCTATTATGTCTTCTTACATTCGACTTACTCTAATTTATTCCAAGGCCTTATTAAAATTGACCTTTATTACATTGGAATACATTGTTCTACCTATGTGAGGGGTTAGGTCCCTAACATGTCCTCCCCCTTAAAAACAACCTTGTCCTCAAGGCTTGAGATGTGGAAATTGTTGCAGAATGGTAGTTGGTTCCCAAGTGGCATCTGCTAGAGTTGTATATTTCCACTAGATTAACACTTCCTTAATGGTTCGCTGATGTAGGCGACGCTCACACTGGTCCAAAACTGCTTGTGGTTGTAGCCAAATGGAGCCTTCTTCATCCAAATCGGGAAGGTTGGTTTGAGTTTGGAACTTAGTTTCAATCACCTTATTTAAGCATGAAACATGAAAAACAAGATGTATCTTAGAATGACTGGGCAAAGCTAACTGATAGGCCACCTGCCCCACATGCTTGAGAATTGTATAAGGACCATTAAATTTGGGCACTATCTTCTGACAATGGTCAGCCTTGAGGGAAGTTTTCTTGTCAGGTTTTAGTCGAAGAAACACATGATCCTCTTCTACAAAATGATGCTCATAATGACCTTGATCTGCTTTTTGTTTCATGTAATTCTAGGCCATGAACAAATTCTCTTTGAGGGTACAAAGAATAGCCTCTCGAACTATAAGCATTTGTTCAACCGCCTGGACCTTCAAGACACCTGGTAAATATGAGAGAACTGACAATGGATTTTTCTCATATACCACTTCAAAAGGAGTCATATGGGTAGTTGTATGGTATGAAGTGTTTTACAACCATTCAACTAGGGGTAACCATTGAGCCCACTGATTTTTCTTTTCCGATGCAAAACACCTCAAGTATTTTTCCAAACACTTGTTGACAACTTCAGTTTGACCATCTGTCTAGGGATGATAAGTTGTCCTGAGATGCAATTGGGTGCCTTGTAGCTTGAATAGTTCCTTCCAAAAAATGTTGGTGAAAGTTGGGTCACGATTAGAAACAATAGAATGTGGCATGCCATGAAGCTTGAAGACTTGATCCATGAAAATTTGAGCCACTGTGAATGTTGTAAATGGGTGTTGAAGAGCACATAAATGAGCATAATTGGAAAGGCGATCAACTACCACCATGATGACTAATTTATTGCCCGATTTAGGTAATCCCGTAATAAAATCCATAGAGATATCCCTCCAAATAGCAAGTGGAATCAGATGTGGTTGTAGTGTGCCACGAGATTTGACTGTTTCACCCTTGTTTCATTGACACACATCACATTCGGCCACAAAATTACGAATTTCTTGTTTCATATCATCCCAGAAAAAAGAACGTTTGACCATGTCATAGGTTTTGGTAAAACCGGAGTGCCCAGCTGTGGGTGTAGCATGAAGCTCAGAAAGCACTGCGGATTTAAGTTTTGATTGTTTACTTAAATACAAACGGCCTTTGTATCGAAGCTCATCATGGAGCCAAGAGTACCCTGGGGAAACTGGGGAATTGGACTACAATTGTTGTATCATATGAAAACTTTTGGGATCATGTAGCCATTCTTGGTGAATGACTTGGAGCCAATATGGTACAATGAAGGAGAGAGAAAAAGGGAGCCTTCATCTTCATATTTTTGGGAAAGTGCATCCACAACCACATTGTCTTTTCCTTTCTTGTAAATGATATCATAATCATATCCAAAGTGCTTAGTCACCCATTTTTGTTTCTCTGGGGAGGAAATGCATTGTTCCAGAAGATACTTGAGGCTTTGATGATATGTCTTAATTTGGAAGCGTTTCACCAATAGATAAGGGTGCCACAAATCAACGACATGCATAATAGTCAACATTTCCTTTTCATGGATTGATTTGCCCAAATTTAGTTCAGACAGTTTTTTTTGGTAAAGGCCAAAGGTCGACCCTCTTGCATAAGGACAATGCCAATACCTTTCCATGAAGCATCACATTCCAGGACAAAGGTCTTTGTGAAATCAGGAAGGGCCAGGACTGGAGTGGTGCACATGGCCATTTTCAAGGTTTGAAAATCCTGAGCATCTGTTGGAGTCCAAGTGAAAGAATTATTTTTAAGGAGTGCAGTGAGAGGTGCCGCAATATTTCCATAATTCTTAACAAACTTGTGATAATAACCTGTTAAGCCCAGAAATCCTTGCAATCTTTTGAGAGTCTTTGGGTGATTCTAATCTTGCATAGATTCAATCTTTTTAGGATCCACCCTGACATTGTTCTTTCCAACAGATGACCCAAGTACTTGACTTCTGAGGTGCCAAAATCACATTTAGATTGTTTCAGGAAAATTTGGTGCTGAGAGAGTATATGGAGAATGTAGTCCACATGAGAAAGATGGTATGTCCACGTTTTTCTATAGATGAGGATATCATCAAATAAAACTAAGACAAAATGACGGAGAAAAGGGTGAAAGACATGATTCATGAGGATTTGGAAGGTGGAGGGGGAATTACACAAGCCAAAGGGCATGACCAAAAACTCATAGTGGCCCTCATGAGTTCTAAAGGTAGTCTTAGGAATGTCTGCCTGTTTCATATGGATCTGGTGGTAGCCAGAATGAAGATCAAGTTTAGTAAAGAAATGGGTGCCACTCAATTCATCCAAGAGGTCATCAATGATAGGAATGGGAAATTTGTCTTTAATGGTGAGTTTGTTGAGGGCGTGGAAGTCGGGACACATGCACCAAGAACATTCTTTATTTAGGACCATGACCACAAGATAAGAGTAGGGGCTCGTACTAGGGTGGATAACACCTTCGTTAAGCAGTTCTTGAACCATTTTCTCAATTTCATTTTTTTGGGAAAAGGGGAGACGATAGGGACGGATATTGGGAGGAAGGATTCCTGGTATAAGGGGAATGGAATGATCATGAACACCATAGGAAGGCGGGAGTCTCTGGGGAGTAGAAAAGACCAACTGATGTTTAGAGAGGATGGATTGGAGGTCTTGTGGCACAGCGGGTGTCTCAGTTACCTGTATGGCATGGAGTTGGGAAATAAATCCAGAATGACCTTTTTTGAGTAGCTTTTCCATGTGATGGGAACTAATGATCTCAGGTGAACCAGCGGTGATGCCTTGGAACTTATATTTTTGGCCCTCCTAGTCGAATTGCATGATTAATTCCTTGAAATCCATGAGAATGGGACTCAAAGTCCTTAGTCATTCTGCACCCAACACAATGTCACAACCGCCTACGTCGATAGAAAACATATGAGATTTCAAGTGGTAGTCACCAATTTGGAGATGCACATTTTCACAACACCCTCCACATTTCATGGAGCCACCATTGGCAATCATGATTTGGAAATTAGTGATTGCATGGATATAGAAATCAGTTTCTTGGGGAATGTGGCAATGAATAAAATTATGGGTGCTTCCACTATCAACAAGGATGATGAAATTCCTATGCTTGATGTAACAAATTAGGTTAAGGGTTTGGGGAGTAGAGAATCCAGTGAGAGAATTTAGGGAAATGACCGGTTCTACTTCGGGAGGGGTTATGTCTGTGGGTTTAGGTGACTCAGACACAAGGGGAGTTTGAACATCCTCTTCTGAAACATCCTCTGAGATGGCCATAAAAAGATTTTGTTCCTTACACTTGTGGTTCAGAAAATATTTGTCATCATAATTATAAAAAAGGCCTTTGATTTGGCGTTCAACCATTTCGGCCCTAGTCAATTTTTGGATCTTTAATGGAGTGGAAGGAGGAGTGGGATTTACCAGTTTAGTGCGAGGAATAAAGGAGGGTTTCTGGTTTTGAGAAGAGACAACCTGTTGTGCTTCCTTATCTCGTTTAGTATCCTCCACCCAACTATGAGGCCGATCCATGAGGAAATGGGCACGAATCTCATCCTTGAGGCCACTGATAAAACATTCTCGGAAAAAAGCATCAGACATGCCCTCTGTACGAAAAGGGAATCGCTCAAAAGTAGTTATAAAGTATTCCACTGTGCCAGATTGTCTCAATTTTTTCAAATGATCTAAATGGTTGGCATCGGTGTCAAAGTGTTCATAAAGATCTACCACAAAGTGTGTCCAAGAAACATACCCTTGACGGGAATTTTTTCTCCATTGCAACCATTTCCAATGTTCTTGATCTAGATGGAGAACACCATACCGAAGTTTGGCCAAGTCATCTATAATGTCGTACAAAGAGAAATAATGTTCCATTTGAGTTACCCAACCAGTGGGATCTGTGCCATTAAATTTGGTCACTTCCACCCACGGAAGGCGTAACGTTGAAAGTGATGGGGATGAAAATTATGGGAATGAGAGGAAGTTTCACCTTCGGTATACAAAGGTGGGTCAGATAAAGGGGTATCTGCAGGGATATGCAGTTTGGTACAGATCATCTAAACAACAGATTCAAGATGGGTAGTCATGTCCTGTTTGATTTCCTCGATTGAGGCGGCGATGGAGGACTGCATGTTTGTATTGATTGTGGCAATATTGGCACTGATTTGTTTCACTTCTTGTTGGGTCTCTATGAAATTAGATTGCAAGGTATTGAAGCGACCTTTCAAGTCTTGGCTACGGGTATGGGCCATGATGACAAGGGAACCGAAAAGGGGCGGGTGGGGTAAAAAATTTTGATGAAAAATGATAGGTATGAATGTGATAAGGGTGAAGAGATAAATCCAATGGAATAGGTCTCAAATAATGGTGCAAAAATTTCCAGAATTTTTTTATATTTTTTTTACACCTGTGGAGTTATACTCCGATCTGAAGAATATTGTAGTGATGAAATACCCAAATGCTTAACCAAGAAGAAATGTGTAGTGATTTGGAAACTCGAACACAATTTCGCAACAATAAATATTGTCTATTTTATTTTTGTTTCCGTCCCCAAGGGTTAGGTATTCAACGGTTCTACAGACAAGGTTTTTCCATGTGCTATATCTCTCTGATATACATGTAGGGTCCAACCATAGTACTCGGCCCAATATCTCAGGGCACTAACTAAGGAGGCTAGACCGTGCCCTTAGCCATACTACCCTACTATGCAGGTACTAGAGAGTATCTTCCTGAGTATTGTTCTCGGTGGCACTATAGTAGTCGGGCGACCAATCGATTTATCTAAAGAGGGCTTTAGGAAATATAGGCTGATCTGTATACAGGTGTTGTCTGATGCAATACCACTCGAAGGGGTACCAACAGGGGTTACAAGGTTTTCCAACATATGTGCGCTTAAGAACCACTTGTATTTCCTGCGTGTATGAATCCATCAACTATAGGTTTATGCGTGTAATGACATATCTTTGTAGCTTAAAGACGTTGGAATATGTCTCTACCCTGAAAAAAAAATTAACCCACAATGTTTTACTGAGGAAAGTGCTTTGATACCACTTGTAATATGTCAGGTCTAAAAAGCATGCAGAATAGAAATAAAATGCTAGAAATGGCAGATGAACAACAATATAACCAAAATAACACCACAATAACACTGAAATGATAAAAGAATAACACTAGAAAGAGCACTTTGATTACTGAGAGAAATGTTCACTAGCCTCTTCAAGGGGGAAACCTCCAGTCGAGCAGAGCTCTATTACAATAATATCCAAGCTAGGGTTCTCATACCCTCGAATCCTATTTATACTAAATATGTCTATCAAGAGAACCATCTAGAGGAAGATCCTTCTAGAAGTGGAATCTTCTATTAGGTCTTCTTACATTCGACTTATTCTACTTTATTGCAAGGCCTTATTAATATTAACCTTTATTACATCAGAATACATTGTTCTACCTATGTGAGGGGTTAGGTCCCTAACAATTGGCCCCAAATCTAGATCAAATAACCATGCAAGAAACTTCTGGAGCCACATTGCTTCATGGCTTGCAACACTGGTTGCAATATACCTTACCTCTATTGTATTGAATGTCGATGATGTCTGCTTCCTGCTCAACCATGAGATCACACCTGATTCCAAAATGAAGTAACACCTGAGGTGCTTTTCCAGTCCATTGCAGTCCATGACCATTCATAGTCTGTATAACCCTGCAGCTTAATTTCTTCATCTGAGACATATCTCAATCCATATCCATTTGTACCATGTAGGTACCTCAATACATGTTTCACTGCTATCCATTATACATGTCTAGGTTCAACCATGTACTGACTCAGAGCATTCACTACAAAAAATATGTTCATCCTGGTGTTAACCAGGTACATCAAGGATCTGATCAATTATCTTTACATTGTGAGATACACCAAATCTGAAGATGAATCACTCAATCACTTCATATTCATCATCATAGGAGTGGCCATGGACTTGTAGTCTATCATACTGAATCTCTGTAGGATCTCAACAATATATTTTCCTTAGCTAAGGAAAATTTCATCTGGCCTCTGCCACACCTCCAATCCCAATAAATAGTGCATCAGACCTAGATCCTTCATCTCAAACTCTAAGGTGAGCTCCCTCTTGAAACCAACTATGAGCTTCTCATCTTCTGTTAGAAACATGTCATCCATATATGGTACTAATATCAATAGGAAACCATTCTCAACCTTGTATTAAAGGTTGGGATCTGCATCACTCTTTATAAATCCCAAGCTCATAAGATAGTTTTCTATTATGGCATACCATGCCCTGGGTGCTTTCTTGAGCCTGTACAAATCCTTCTTCGGTTTACACTCATGGGACTCCTTCCCATGGATTACAAATCCTTGTGGCTTCTCTATGTACACTTCTTCTTCAATTACACCATTCAAGAAGGTTGTCTTGACATCCATCTGGTGTAATTTCCATCCCATCACAAAATAAATCACAATAATTGATCTCATGGAAGTGTACTATGCTACCAAAGCAAAGGTCTCATCATAATATTTTCCCTCTTTCTGGGAGAACCCTCTAGCCACAAATCTCGCTTTGTACTTCTCTATGTTTCCATCTACAACATGCTTGATCTTGTAGATCCACTTGGAATTCACCACTAACTTCCCTTCTGGTCTCGATACCACTTCCCACACATCATTCTTCATGATGGACTGATACTCCATCATGGAATCCTTCCATTCTTTATGCTTGGAAGCCTCTTCAAAAGTGGAAGGTTCAGCATCAATGCTTTTGCTCATCAGTGCCACATAGATGGAAAACCTATGTGGTCTCTTTCTCTCTTTTAAAGAGCCCTTAGGAGATGCATTTACTTCAGCTTCCTCAAAAGCGTGCCATAGCCAAGCTGGTCACTTTCTGGTCACAAAAATTTCTCTGGGTGGATCTACCGTTCTTTGTGAATCTACCACTTCATTCTGAACCTATGGAAAAAGTTCCCTTGAATTAGATTCAACCATGAAAACATCCCTTGGAGCCTCCTGCTCCTCTCTATCCTCATCTAAGTGAGACTCCCTAGATCTTTTGAAGTATTCATCTCAATCAAATGTCACATCTCGACTGATCTCATTATCTCTCTAACAGGGAACATATATTATATAATCCTTCGATGTCTCATTGTATCCAACAAATATGCCCTTCCTTCCTGAAGGGTCCAGTGTCATTCTCTTCTCTTTGGGAACATGCATATACACTAGAAAAAAAAAAATAGCCTCAAGTGACTGACTTCTGGTTTCTTTCCAGTGAACACCCCTTCAGGTGTCTTGTTCCCCAATATCTTGTGAGGACTTCTATTCTAAATGTACATGGTTATACTAGATGCTTCTTTGCATAAGTGCATAGGTAATTTATGGTCATGGATCATTCTTTGGTATCTTCCACAATAGATCTGTTCTTCCTTTCTGCAACCCCATTCTACTAGGGTTTGTAGATAGTTGTCAGCTCCCTCTGAATCCTTGATTCTCTGCAGAAGTCCTTGAACTCATTTGAGGTGTACTCACCTCCATTATCAGATCTCAAGATATTAATATTTCTTCTAGATAAATTCTCAACCAAATCCTTAAATTCTTGAAACTTAATAAATACTTTATCCTTTGCTTTCAAGAAGTAGATCCATGTCTTTCGTGAGTATTCATATATGAAAATGACATAGTATACAAAACTTCCTAGGGAGGGAACCATCATTTGTCTGAATACATATGAATGTATGATGTCCAAGATCCCTTCTAAGGATCTATTGTCACTATTTAAAAAAAAATTATTGGCATTCTTTCCAAGTGACCATCCTTTGCAAACCCCATCATGTTCTACCTACATGTCTGGTATACATGTAGCCATCTTGCTTAATATTTGTAGTGTTATGTATTTAAGGTGAGCAAGTATTCAGTTCCATATCTCACTATGAATAATATCATTTTGTACAAGGAATTGTTTTTAATGTCCCTTCAATTTATATAGTCCTCCCTCTCATACACAAATCATGGTAGCATAATCTATGCTTAAATTCTTGGGCCATAGTAGAACTTGACCATCCACAAATGCTACTCTAAAACCTTTATCTTCTAAAGAAAAAATGGAAAGAAGATTCTTCTTCAAGCCTTGTACAAACAAAACACATTTAATTGAAATAGGATTACCTGAGTCAAGCTAAAGTGAGGCTTCTCCTACTCCTTTGACCACATGTATCGAATCATCACCAAGTTCCACTTGAAGGGATGAGCTCTTTTATGTCAAGTTTGTAAGGGAAATTCTAAATATGGTCATGTGCTTGGAAGCATCGCTATCCACAATCCAAATATCACTCCCCTAAGTGATCTTAAAATAGAAGGCTGACTTGTTATGCTATGCAAGCACCCCTACTTCATTAAAATAAACTTTACAGGACCTTGCTTCATGTGTATAAATATGCAATATAAATTTATGTGTTAAGTTTTATGCTTCTTCTTGTAACTGCTTATGTGCGAGCAAATGTTCTTTTAGATGGTTAAACATGTACTTGAAATCAATACACAACAATACAAATTGCAGCAAATAAACCATCAAACGCACAACAAGAACAACATGATAAAGGAGTTCACCCCCCTACGGGCTACATCTCCTTGAGCCTCCATAATGGACTTGGCTCTCTGGGATTAATTTGTCAAAAGTTCTTTTACAAGCTGCTGCTCAACTCAAATGGAAAAACAGACTGCACCATTGAGATCAGAACACATAAAAACCCCAAAAATGACTAATACAACTCTGAAAACGGATCATGGCTCATCCGGGCATGACCTCTTCTACATGTGTCCATAAGCTTCCCTAAGCTTCTCTTTGGAAAAAACACCTGTAAAAGTCCTCAAAAGCCTCTGAAACCTGTCCCAATGTGTTTAGAGCATATTGATTAGCCAAAAATGATTATTCAATCACAGAAAACAAATATAGGCTCACCAAACCATGTCCTCCATCAAAGAGGGCTTGAAGTTCCCTAGAGCTTGCTGAAACTTCAATGGTGAAAAACTTGCTGAAAAAGTCTTCAAATGGCTGTGAAAACTGCACCAATGGATCCAGCACGTCCAAAAACCCCTGGCTGGGCTTTTACGACACCTCAATCGGCCAAACGATGAAGAAGTTAGGCCTCCTCCATTTTTTCTCCTTCAAGCTTTGCTGGAACTGGTTCTACAAATCGCACTCTTGTGCACATGAACCTGGAACACGCTCCCAATGTGCGTTATAACCTGGCACCGAACGGTTCTCGAATAACCGTGAAAACTGTAGGACGGTTAGGGCGCCTCCAGCCCCCAACCGCCTAGCACTCGGTCACCTGGGTCATACGACCTCGGGCTATGGACAAAAAGGCCAACGGTTTTAAAACCGTGCCAACTCCCAAAACCGTGCGTATTAGC
>JASDQU010500765.1:3184-28115 GCA_032191745.1 Picea mariana | reverse complement strand
CCCTCAACTGTCTCGACTTAGTTATGGGTATCCCCTATCAACAAAACCTTAATAAATTATATGATTTTAGCCACAACATTTATTAACTCTTTAAAGAAGGAAAATATTATAAGCATACCTCTACAACAAAACTATGTCATTTTAATCCTACAGTCCAACCAATTATTCTGCATAAATTTCTTTCTCTTTTTGTTATACCTTGCACCACAGTGTTTCCCATATTCATCTCCTCCATGTTCCTCAACCTAAAAAATACCAACCCTCCTCCAAGATATCCTTCCCCAATCATACCCTAATATTTTCATGTCATTTTTCAATCCCCTCATCCTCCATTGACAATCACACAACCATCCTTTACCTTTCTCACAATACAACCAACAAACATCTCATCACCCATTCTTAACCATACATTCATGTGAAGAGACAATAGAAAATGAAAATTAATGATAGCTAATACAAAATTGCAGTGATATAGTAGTTTACAACAACTAAAGTTTTGTAACAAAAACAAGAAATTTAGGTCCCCTAATTGTTTGCTTGAGATTGTCTTTCTAGTCTAAAACATGGTATATTGAAAAATGCAGTGTATATTGAAAAACACACACCCTTATTTGCACAAGAAAAAAAATGGAGCTATATAAGTTGTAGAGTTCTCTTCAAGGCCTCGACATTTCCACAGTATTATCTTTCCAATTTTATCCTTCAAATTTACTTTGATGCACAAATTCCCCAAATATACACAATCTAACCAAAATTACAAATTAACCTAGTGTAGCTTAGGAAAATGCAAACAACCTACCTTTTGAGTAGGTATTATAAATGTGAGATGAAGTGATAGCACTCAAGTATTTCTCCCTTTCTACAAAACTCGTGTGGATTTTCTAATTTCATCACTGGATGCCCATAATAAGCCTATCAAAAAGGAAATTTCACCCTTTTCAATGTTTTTTTTAACTTATGCTAACATTTTCACTAAAATGTCGGCCTATGGCTTATGGAAACTCCAAACCATGATATTCCAATTGTCGAGTGTTCCATGATACATTTGTGATAATTTTTACATTTCTAGAATCTCACTTTCATATAAAAATAAAAATAAAAATAAATAAAAAAAATTGCTACTAAAAATTATCACAATAGTTTCTAATTTACATTGTGTGCAAATGAAGACAGAGTGCATTTTAGAAATGCACACAAACCTTGTCAAACTTCATGTTTATAGGAAACCAAATGTGGGATGCTATAGTGTTTTGGGATTTGGGAAATAAAAATGTATTAGAGTCTCCAAATATTTTTCCATATGCAAGAAATTAATTTTCAAAACTGACAGATTCATCAATTTCATCCTTTTCACGCCTTCAAAAATATTAGTGCCTCATCTCACCAAAATGCATGCAAAGTGCTCAATTATTACGCAAATAATGGTATGCAAATTGTAGGATGTTCTTGTTGACTAGTGTGACCTTCCCTCATTTTGATTTTTTCAATTCCAACTTTAAGAACTCATGCGGTGGGAAAATATTCAAAATCTATCTTTCCCCAAAGTGTGCAGATAAAGCTTGGGTGCCTTAGAAAAATGCACATCAACCATATAAAAATGCATGGCTAAAGAAAACCAACCATGCAAGTTTGATGTATCACAGGTGCTTGACAATACCTGAATGTTAGATTTTCTCAATTTCCTTCATGGTGGAAGATATTGGGTCTGCCAAAATGACACTTTTAATAATTTCAACCTTTTTCCTAGCCTTAGTCAATTTTGCACCCACTATCACCAAAATGCAAACTTGACCCTACTCAAGCATCCAAATTTTGATTCTAAAGTTCTTAAGTGTTCCTTGTATTGTGCTTAAACTTACCTCATTGTTATATTTTCAAATTAAGCCCTAGAATTCTCTGCCATCATGAAATTAATCAAAACTAGCTACTTGGGCAAATTTGCAAATTAGCATGAAAGGGCTCTATAAAATTGCTCCCTAAGGCTATCCAAATGAATTTTTATGCTATTTGAAGCATGGGATTTGAATTGTTTAATGATGAGAATCTTCCCATACACTAATATTTTTCCATCTTATCTTCCTTTCAAAGTTATTTACCTACAAAAATGGCCTTTGGCCCATATTGTCAATTTTCCAACACCTTAACAAAAATGCACACCAAGGGCTAATCCCTTCTACAAATTACCTACATTCAAATGAAACTACATGATGACATGGAAACCCTTTTATCCCTCGAGCATTATCATGAATGATGTTCCCCAAGTGGTCCAAAAATCTTCTATCTCGATGAGTATGCTTCATATAATTGGAAATAGGGGCCAAAACATTGAAGTGGCCACCAATGCCATAATGGAGCTAGTCAAAGTTTCAAATTTGGCATGGGAGGTCACTATAACCCAATGACCCGTGTGGAAACATTTTGTTCATAACCTTTGGCATTTCAATGACCAATCTTCAAATCTTCTTCTAAACTCATATTTGCCCAAATTTTTCTTAAGAACTTGAGAAATTACCCTGTGCAATTTTAGGTGCTAACAATGTCTAACTAGGAATTTAATTTATCATTTGTGTCAATTTTTTTCTTCTTTTCCAATTACAACATTCCATATTCCATTATAGTTAATATGTTCTTTATTTTATATTTCTAGACTTGATCATTTTTTCCATCTAGGTTAATGTTATCAACTATTTTTGGTCCATTTGTATCTATTCTAGACATTAGCATTGAACCACACTCCACACTCTTCTCTAATCCATTTTTTCATTTCTTAGCTTGTTCTTGGTTCATTTATAAGTCTTCAACACATTTATTGCTAGCACTAAAAAAGGTTCCCTTTTGTAATCTAATACATGCAATCTAGGCCTAACAATTATTGATTAGTTTGGTGCTAGAGCCCTAAAAAAACATACAAGGGTATTTTTTTTTAATATACAGAGGTTCGTTGGATATCTCACGAACCCTCAGAGTCTCTTCGGACATACGAAAAACTCTCTAACCTTAGAGGTGTCAAATATTCGACCCACCCTCCAACAGGTATATCCGTCGGAGGTATGGCACCTCCATCAGATATACTGTAGATGTGTCTGATATCCGGCGAACATGTTCATCGAATATTAGACACATATATAGTATATCTGATGGAGGTGACATACCTCCAACGTATATAACGGTTGGAGGGTGGGTCAAATCGTTGGATATCAGATGAACCTTCCAATAGACCTATCTTTCAGAGGTATGGCACGTTCGTAGGATGTATTTTTTTTATGTCATATTTTCGATGTACATATTCCTCCGATATCTGATGCACATTTTGACAAATGTACGTCAGATATCTGTGTCGGATATCCGATAGATATATGTTTGTGGGTTGGTCAACCTATTTACATTGACAAAATTGGTAACTACATTATGTCAATGGGCTGACGGAATTGCATCGACAAATCAATGTACCATCATCAGATTTCAGTTCAGAAGAAGTAGCTATGTAAGTTATGTTGTTGTATAATCATTCTGGATTTTAAGTTCTGTAGAGTGTTTTGAAATGTCCAATTGTATAATAATAATTTATGTTTTCAGATTTGGTTCAAAATTGTTAAATTTTCTTTTTTTACAGAGCGGTAGAGTTACCAGTGTTGTTTTAATTTAACAATTATATCGTGTACTAAGATATAAGCTGCATAAAATAGGAACAAAAGAACACAAGAGATTTATCCTGGGAAAACCCCAAATGGGGGAAAAACCCAACAACCTTTCTTAGATAGATTTCGTCCAAATAGTCCAACCATAAACTAGCTCTCAAGAGCAACATACAATGAAGAAAACCTATCGCTAGGCTAGTGCATAAGCTAGTGCTCCCAGCTGCATCATTGACACAATACAATTGTAGCACACCTCTTCCCACATATAGCACACAAGAGAAAACCCACCACAAAAAATAACTAGGAACCTCAGATGATGTAGTGTAGTGTCTTCCTCCTTGCCTCGGATTAGTGCACCCTTCTTCAGTGAGTGTGACTATTTTCAAATGAGCAAGGTGTCTCCTCTATTTATAGTCTTCAAGTCACTTAGTTGGGTTGACTTCTTCTCTGGAGATTCTAATTTATATTTATTCTTTTTCTTGTGGGCCGAATTTTCTTCTAGGGTATTCTTCATGTGTTTAATGATCTTCCTGGACTTTTGGAATCTTATTCTCTTCTAAGAAAGGTTTTCTCAAGGAAAATACCTCCTGCAACAACCAAAACATTAACACTCCCTCTTAGCTAGGGAGGTATATTTTCACAATGTCTTCGTCTAGTAGTTCATTGACTACTCTACAATTTGCTAGTAGCCAACAACTACTATCGTGCCATCGGTAACTAAAATCATCCTTCATAGTCTCCATGATTGTGTTGCAATCAAACCGTATCACACAACTACTTCCAAGTGGTCTGGTAATCTCCATGGCAATCAACTAGTAGCACACAACTACTACAATACCATCCAATTTGCGTCCAAGTCATAGTAGTACACAACTATTGTCTAGTGGTACACAACCACTGCCAATGGTACACAACCACCATAGTAGCACACAAATATTGTCCAGTGACACAAAGTCACCCCCATTGGTACATAATCACCATAATAGCACACAGATATTGTCCAGTTACACACAGTCACCGCCAGTGGTACACAACCATCATAGTAGCACACAACTATTGTTCAGTGACACACAATCATCGCCAATGGTACACAACCACCGTAGTATCACACAACTATTGTCCAATGACACACAATCAATGCCAGTGGTACAAAACCACCGTAGTCACACAACTATTTTCCAGTGACACACAATCACCGCCAATGGTACAAAACTACTTCCATAGTCTCCACGACTACGCTGTAATGTTTCTCCTCTCCCGATATTCTCATTTACACCTAGCCACTTTGCATGGCATAGGAAAGAATAGTACTTGGTTTTTCATTACTCCCTCAGTCACCTCACATGACTGATCTAGGAAACCCTTGGCCAAAGGGGTTAGTCAGATAGAGGAGAAATACCACACCTACCTCTCAACAAGGGTGCACATTCTGCATCATTCCAAGCTTGTCTCTGAAGTACTCATACTTCAATCTAGACAGAGGCTTGGTTAGAATGTTCAATATCTTCTCATATGTTATGTACTGGAGCTCCATAGCTCCTCTCTACACCATGTATCGTATGTGGTGGTATTTTATTTCTATATTCTTTGACTTGTCGTGAAAGACAAGATTCTCTGAAAGATTCACACAACTTTGATTGTCACAAAGTATCAAAGTTGGCTCTAACTCTAGATCAAATATCCCTGCAAGCAGCTTTCAAATCCACACTGCTTCATGGCTTGCATCACTAGTTGCGATATACTCTACCCTTGTTGTACTGAGTTTCATTGACTTTTTCTTCCTTCTTAACCATGAGATCATAACTGATCCCAAACTGAAGTAGGATCCAGATGTGATTTTTCTGTCCACTGCACTCCTGATCCAGATTATTTTCGGCACGAAATGAGAGAGGAGATATAGTAAATAAATTTAAATAGATGTATCATATATCCAACAATATAAAAAATATATATTAGAGATATAAACATAGAGATACAATAATACACAATTTCTATTAATGTGCGAAATGTACAAAAAAGTAAAAATACAGAGAGAAACACTCGCTAGAATGGTGGTAGCTTATCTCTGAGAAGAGATGTGATGGATACTCACATTCGCAAGAAGATGATCATTACAATGAGGCTCTAAGGGCCTTTTTATTATAAGGAAAATACAAAACCCTAACCCCTGAAGATGAAAATCCAAAAGGTTTGCGGGCCCCGATGGGGGTAGTTGATACGTCAACTTCTCGAAGGCATAACGTTTGCATACAATCTCTGTTTGGGGCACTCGATACACCTATGGAAAGGTATAATGGAGAAGAACGATTTTCAATTGTCCCAAGTAGTGGTTTGTGTTAAATTTTCACTATGGTTTAGCTCAAGCATGAGGTTTAATTAATTTTATCATTCACATGAACCTAACCATAACTACTACAACAATACATTAGCTAACTGCAATAAACCAAGATCACAAGAAGAATAACCATGCACAAGAACACAAGAAGTATCATGGGAAACCCTTCTCAACAAGGGAAGAAAACCCAACCAATCCTTTTCTATATTCTCAAGAGAAGATCCCCCAGCCATCACCAAACCAAGCACACAAGAGGGTGTTGTAATTCTCATAATTTCAGACCACAACTTCTG
The DNA here is from genome assembly GCA_032191745.1 of Picea mariana. Lineage (NCBI taxonomy): Eukaryota > Viridiplantae > Streptophyta > Pinopsida > Pinales > Pinaceae > Picea > Picea mariana. The sequence continues at coordinate 21,849 of JASDQU010500765.1, read as the reverse complement.
AAATCATGAGATGACACAAAGATAAGTGTGTTTCCTCAATGGGGATTCACTTTTATCTATACAATATTTTTCAAATCAAATGATGTGTTTATTGGCACAATAGGTTTGACCTCAATAACTCATAGTATAATTCATAATTACAATATTAATTATCTTTTACATTAATTATCTTTCACTTTATGGTGTGGTCGACATGTACCCTTTACATCACAATTAGGGTTACATGTAAATATTAATCTTAGAAAATATAGCAAAGGATATCACACACCCACTAGTGCTCAGCCACTAGGGGCACGTCCACTTGTGCTTAGCCATATGGATGTCCAAGTCAATAGATCTCTATCTCACTGTGTCTCACAAGAGAATCATTTGGGCACACACTCACTAGTGCTCAACCACTAGGATCACGTCCACCTGTGATCAACCACAGGGATGTCCTACTCAACAGATCTCTATCTCACCGTGTCTCACAGGAGAGTCATCTAGATTACCACATCGTCTCAACTCTCTACATAGAGGAGAATAGTAAACCCATCACATGGGCTCCTTCACCCCTCACAAGGGTACACATCGTTTCATCTCAAACGACACACCCATCTCATGGGAATATTCCCTTCTCAAGGGCACACAACATTTTATCTCTATCTCAGAGAGAACGACACACCTTTCTCATGGGCATCTTCCCTACATAGGGGCACACATCATTCCATATACATTTTAGAGAGGAACTACACACCCATATAATGGGCACACCCAACTCATGGGCTCTCTCTCACTCTGAATCACTAAGTCTATGTCCTGGAGGATATGTCACGCAACTGTAATCATCAATGCTCCCTCTCAGCTACAGAGGCATTCTCCACTAGGCCAAGTCTCTAACGGAAGTACTCGAACTTCGTCTTCGTTGTAATCATCCACACTCGCTCACAACTAGGGAGGTATTATCAACCAGGCCAAGTCTCTCATGGAAGTACTCGAACTTCATCTTGGTTGTAATCATCTGCACTCCCTCTCATCTAGGGAGGCATTCTCCACAAGGCCAAGTCTCTCACGAAAGTAATCAAACTTTGTCTTGGCAAGTGGTTTGGTGAATATATATGCAATCTTCTCATGGGTAGGAAGGTACTTCACGTGTAATTCTTTCCTTTGCACCATGTCTTTGATATGGTGATATTTTATCTCAATGTGTTTCTATCTATCATGAAACACGGGGTTCTCAAAGATCTTCACACAACTCTGGTTATCACAATGAATACTAGTAGGATCCATCTCATGATCAAATAAATCTTCCAGAATCTTGTGAAGCCACACTGCTTCATAGACTTCCACACTCAATGCTATATACTCTACCTATACAGTACTTAAGGCCACAGAGATTTTTTCCTGTTGCACTAGGAAACCATGGAAGATCCTAAGGTAAATAAACAATTGGATGTTCTCTTCTGGTCCATTGCACTCCCTGCCCAATCTGCATCGGCATATCCCCACAAACTCAAGTCTATACTAGAGGCATATCTCGGTCCATATCCAATTGTGCCTCGTAGATATCTCAATACGTTCTTTGATGTTATCCAGTGAGTCTGTCTCGGATAACTCATGAACCGACTAAGCACATTCACTGCATAACATATATCAGGTCTAATGTTAACCATATACAACAATGATCCAATCAGTTGTTGGTAAAAATTTGATCAATCTCATCTGAATCAACATCATTCATTCTCTTCAAATCCATCACCATCGGTGTAGGCATGGATTTTCCCTATGTCATACCGAACTTCTTCAATCTCTCCATTGTATATTTTCCTTGACTCGGAAAAATATCATCAGTCCTCTGCCATACTTCTAGTCCTAATAATTAGTGCATCATACCCAAATCTGTCATCTTGAAAACATAAGTCAATGCTCACTTGCATTCAACAAAAGTATTTTTGAGCCGGTAGGGAATAAATCATCCACATATAGGACCAAGATCAGGCACTCATCACCAACCATATGATAATATAGGTTTGGATCAGCAACACTCTTGTTGAAACCCAAACTCATCAAGAATCCATCCATCTTCTCATACCAAGCACGAGGTTCTTGCTTTAGTCCATACAGGGCTTTCTTCAGCCTGTACACATGAGATTTCTTGTCATATATCACAAATCCCTCTGGTTGCTAGATGTAAAATTCTTCCTCAATCTCACCATTGAGAAATTTTGTATTTACATCTGTTTGATGTAGTTTCCAACTCATGGATGATAGTATAGATGGAAGTGTATTGGGCTACTAGATCAAATGCCTGATCATAGTCAACTACCTCTACTTGTGAGACTCCTCTGGCTACAAATCTCGCTTTGTATTTCTCGACACTTCCATCAGCTACATTTTTTATCTTTATAGATCCACTTGGAAGTTACTACAGACTTCCGTTTTGGTCTCGGAATGATATCCCACACATCATTCTTCATGATGTACTAATACTCTTCTGTCATGGCATCTTTCCATACCTACTGGCCTGCTTCTCCATGACAAGAAGGCTCAGTATCAATAATGTGGCCCATGGCTGAAAATTAGCTTGAAAATATATTTGGTGTCTTTCTCTCTCAGGATGTGCCTTGAGGGGCTCCATGTCCCTCTGGCTCTTGCAGATTTTGTCGAGCCTAGACATGCCTTTTATGGCCTACTGCAATGTCTCAGGTCATATCAACTGGAGCAATGGTTGTCTCCTTCTGAATTGTTGAAGGGGAGAAGGTAATGTATCTTCCTTCTTATCAAATAGTTTGACTCCCTCGGATTCAAGTAACTTCCTTTGAAATCAGAAGGATGAACATCTTCCTTTGTTGTTGACCTGCCTAGAACAAGAAAACAAATGAAAGGAAACAAGACAAGAATATCTCCTAGAGAAGAATAATGAGTACATCTCTAGAGTCAAAACAATTTAAGGATTGTTTTCACAGCTACAACACCTACTTGTAATGTAGAAACCTTATAAATGATAATTAAAACAATCAAACCCAGAGTCTTCACTTCCAGTGTGTTGTTCCTCTGAATGCACTAAGATCCTTCTAGATCCACGATTTGCAGCAAGGGTTCCTTCCTCCTGCAAGTACCCTTATGATAATGATGCAAATAATATATAGAAGTGCATACCTGAGAGTGTACACCAATGAAGATTTTTCTTGCTTGTCAATGTCATGATGAGCAATGATATTCCTTTCTTGTTTACCATAGACTACAAGGAGAATATGTCATTGTAGCTTCCTGTGGCCACCTTCCACTGCTACACTCTCCACATTCTTCCATCCAAGTCTGAAAGTTTTACTCAAAATCACCCTTAATATAATATCTTTCCTCTGTTGCAACAATATTCTCTATTGGTCTTCAACAACCCTCAATCCCCTTTGTTTCTCTTTACCTCAAACTTGGTAAAGATGTTGTCTTGGAATTGGCACAAAAAAAACATCACATAGTTTCAATGTAGCTTTACGTCTGCAAAAACTATGACCTCAAATCTGCCTTGAAGGAAGATTCAAAACATGTTGTAGATGAGCCTCAGAACAACACAAAAACACCCTCAGATATGAAATTGTTTTAGCCTCAGAAAAGGCCTTACAATTTCCCTTATATCTGCCTCAATTCTCCCCTTAACCCACTCAAATATGCACCTCATATATGTCAACAATTTGGCCTCGGAACTGTCAAACGATGGCCTCATAACTAGCCTTGTATTGTCAAGAAGAATTGCTCAAACTTTTGTCTAAACACTGCTTCAATACTCACCCTTAACTATTAAGTTTGCCAACAAACATTGGCACAAAAATACAACCTCATACTTATGTTACATACTTTCCAAAACTCGATTTATGTGGACTTGAACTTGTTAATAAGGAGGCCTCAAATCCGACCCTAGGTTTCCTTCACTCTGCCACAAAAAAAAGGAAACAATTTTTAAATTTGTGTTAGGACTGTCATAAATTTGGCTTTTGCTGCCCCAGAAATTCACACACAAGGATTTCCTTAAAACACCATAGGACTACCTCAGATCTATTGTTGTCATAGCCTCATGTAGGTCTGTGTTTTCTCCTTTTAGTTGTGGTTTTAGGTCTGTTGGTAGGACCCTTTTGTGGCAGCCCTAGAGGGGGTCTATCTATATTGTATATCCACTTTAAACAAGGCTCGACCAACTTTAAAACCTCACCATAGATTTAAGAGAGGCTCAGCCTCAAAATTTACCATAGAGGCTGCTACAGGTGTGAAACCACAGTTCTGTAATTTGGTTTTAATTCTACGGTCAGCCTCACCACAGATTTAAGAAAGAGGTATGACCCTTAAACAATGCTTGGCCAACCTTTAAATTTTACCAACAACAGGGGTATAACAACTTCTAAACTCCACAACCTTCCCTTTTATTTGTTGTGCAATAGTCATCTTCAGGAACTGCTCTGAGACCATGTTAAGTTTTCACTATGGTTTAGCTCAAGCATGAGGTTTAATTAATTTTATCATTAGCATGAATTGAACCATAACTATTGCAACAATACATTAGAGAACTATAGTAAACCAAGATCACAAGAAGAATAACCATGCACAAGAACACAAGAAGTATCCTGGGAAACCCTTCTCAACAAGGGAAGAAAACCCAACCATTCCTTTGCTATATTCTCAAGAGAAGATCCCCTAGCCATCACCAACCCTAGCACACAAGAGGGTGTTGTAATTCTCATAATTTCATACCACAACTTCTGAAATCATGAGATGACACAAAGATAAGTGTGTTTACTCAATGGGGATTCACCTTTATTTATACAAGATTTATCACATCAAATGATGTGTCTATTGGCACAATAGGGCTGACCTCAATAACTCAAAATATAATTAATAATTACAATATTAATTATCTTTTACATTAATTATCTTTTACTTTATGGTGGGGCCGACCTGTACCATTTACATCACAATTAGGGTTACAGATAAATCTTACTCTTAGACAATATAGCAAGGGATCTCACACACCCACTAGTGCTCAACCCTGTAGCTTCACATCTCCATCTAAGACATATCTCAATCCATATCCAATTGTACCATGTAGGTACCTCAACACATGTTTTGTAGCTATCCAATGTACATGTATAGGCTCAACCATGTACTGGCTCAAAGTGTTCACAACAAAATATATGTCTGGTCTTGTGTTAAATAGGTACATCAAGGATCCGATCAACTATTTGTACATAGTGGTATCCACCAAAACTGAAGATGAATCACTCAAGAGCTTCAAATTTGTCATCATAGGTGTGGCCATGGAATTGCAATCCATCATCCTGAATCTCTGCAGGATCTCAATGGTATATTTTCCTTGGCTAAGGAAAATCTCATTTGACCTCTACCACACCTCCAATCCCAAGAAATAATGCATGACCCAGATTATTTTCAGCACGAAATGAGAGCGGAGATATAATAAAGAAATGCACAGAGATATCACAGATATCCAACAATATAACAAAAATGTATCAGAGATGCACCCATAAAAATAGATATACAGTAATACACGATTTATATTAATGAAATAAATGTACAAAGACCGTAAAAATACAGAGTGAAAGACTCGCTAGATTGGTGGCAGATTATCTCTGAGAATAGATGTGACGACTACTCGCATTCGCAAGAAGATGATTACAATGAGGCTATGAAGGCCCTTTTACAATAAACATGAATGCCAAAAAACCTAGACATCCAAAAACCTAACCCTAGGAGATGAAGCGCCAAAAGTCATGTGGGCCCCGTTTAGGTAAGTTAGTACATTAACTTCCCGGGGTTGTAAATTTTGCATACAATCTCCGTTTTAGGTGTATGATAGCCCGTTGGAAAGGTATCATCAAGGAGATTCATTTTGGGGGCTCAATCATACCTTCGAATATCATTTAGAATCTTGATCCCAAAAAACCTTCATTTAGGCCCTCAAAATGGCTCTGGAAGTTAAAACTGCTAAAAATAGTAAATTGCCAAAATTGCTAGAAAATTGTTTTGAGTCAGTTGGAAAAGGTGGGTGGCCACCGATATCCACTTGGATAAATGCATCAGACCTATATCCTTCATCTCTAACTCTAAAGTGAGCTCCCTCTTGAACTCAACTATGAGACTATCATCTCCTGTTAGAAATATCCTTTTAGAAATATGTCATCCACATATAGGACCAAAATCAATGGGAAACCATTATTAGCCTTGTAGTAAGGGTTGGGATCTACATCACTCTTGGTAAACCCCAGTCTCATCAAGTAGTAATCTATCCTAACATACCATGCCCTGGGTGCCTGCTTTAGTCCATACAAATCCTTCTTCAGTTTGCAAACATGGGACTCCTTCCCATGAATCACAAACCATTATGGTTGCTCTATGTACACTTCTTCCTAAATTACACCATTCAAGAAGGTAGTCTTGACGTCCATCTGGTGTAATTTCCATCCCACAGTGGAAGTAATCGCAATAATCGATCCCATGGAAGTGTACTTTGATACGGGAGAAAATGTCTCATCATAATGTTCTTCCTCTTTATAAGAGAACCATATAGCCACAAATATTGCTTTGTACTTCTCTATGTTGTTGTATGTAGAATGCTTGATCTTGTATATCCATTTGGAAGTCACTATCGACTTCCCTTCTAGTCTCGAAACCACTTCCCACACATCATTCTTCATGATGGATTGGTACTCCTCCATCATGGCATCCTTCCATACTTGTTGCTTAGCAGCTTCTTCAAAGGTGGAAGGTTATGAATCAATAAGTTCACTCATCAACGCCACATAGATGGAAAACTTGTGTGGTCTCTTTCTCTCTTCGAAAGAGCCTTTGGGAGCTGCATGTCTTTTAGCTTCTTGCAAAGTGTTTCGGAGCCAAGATGGTCTCTTTCTGGTGATTGTAGCTTCTATGGGGGGATCTACAGGTTTGTCTAACTCTACCACCTCATTCTGAGATTCTGAGATGGCTTCCCATGGAGTAGAGTCAACCATGACTGCATCCCTTGGAGCCTTTCCGCTCCTCCCGGTCCTCATCCATGTGAGACTCCCTTGATATTCTGAAGGCTTCATCTTCATCAAATGTCACATTCCAACTGATCTCAACCTATCTTTTTTCAGGGATGTATATTCTATAATCCTTCGAAGTCTTATAATATCTAACGAAGATGTCCTTATTTCCTTAAGGCTCCAACTTCATTCTCTTTTCCTTTGGAATATGTTTATACATCGAACAACCAAATATCCTCAAGTCATTGACTTCTGGTTTCTTTCCAGTGAACATCTCTTCAGGTGTCTTATTCCCCAATATCTTGTGAGGACTTATATTCTGGACATACACGGTTGTACTAGATGATTATTCCCACAATTGCATGGGTAACCCTTGGTCATGGATCATTTCTTTAGCTTCTTCTACAATAGGTCTATTATTTCTTTATGCAACCCCATTTTGTTGGGGGTTGTAGGGAGTTGTTAGCTCCCTCTTAATTCATGCTTCTCTCCAAAAGTCTTTGAACTCTTTTGAGGTGTACTCACCTCCATTATCAGATCTCAAGATTTTAATCTTCCTTCCAAAGAGATTCTCAACTAAAGCCTTGAATTCTTGAAACTTGTTGAAGACTTCATCTTTCTCTTTCAAGAAGTAGATCCATGTCTTTCGAGAGTAGTCATCTATGAATAAGACATGGTATACAAAGTTTCCTAAGGATGGCATCATCATCGATCCACATACATCAGAGTGTATGATGTCCAATATTTCATTGGACTTTCTATCACTGCTAGTAAATCTTCCCTTGACATTATTTCCAAGTGCACAACCTTTGCATACTCCATCATGTTCTACCTAAATTTCTAGTAGGCATGTAGCCATATTTCTCAATACTGGTAGTGTTATATAATTTATGTGAGAAAGTCTTCTATGCCATAGCTCACTAGAGCTAACATTGTTATGTACAAGGGCTTGTTCTTGGTGTGCCTTCAATTTATACAGTCCTCCCTCTTGGACACCAATCAAGGTAGCTTTACCTATGCTTGAATTCATGAGCCATAGAAGGAATTGACCATCCACAAATGCTACTCCAATACCTTTATCTTCTAAAGAAGAAATGGAAAGAAGATTTGTCTTCAAGACTTGTACAAACAAAATATATTTAATTGAAATAGGGTTACCCGAGTCAAGTTGAAGGGAGGCTTCTCCAACGTCTTTGACTGCATGCCTGGAATCATCCCCAAGCTCCAGTTGAAGGGGTGAGATCTCTTATGTTAAGTTTGTAAGGGAACTTTTGAATCCACTCATGTGCTTGGAAGAACTATTATCTATGAGCCAAGTATCACTTCCTTGAGTAATAGTACATGTGAGTGTTGAAAAAAATACAAATTATTCTTCCTTTGACTCCTTTGTGTTCTCTTGTGTATATATTGCATGTGCATGATGCTTCTTCTTTCCCTTTTCATGTCTATTTGGACACTTTGTTGCATAATGTCCCAACCTATTACAATTGTAGCATCTAAATTTTGACGTGTCTCTCCTAAAGCATGGTCTTTTAGATTTCTTTGGATTGACTTCTCCCCTTTATTTTCTTTTTTTACATGGGTTGCAAGAGCTTGATTTTCATCATCATTTGTCTTTTGAGATTTGGATATTAGCATGGATTCTTCTTGGTTACAATCTGACCATAACTTGTCGAACTTGGGAAATTTGCTTCTTGTGCAAATCCCTTGAACAAATGGGTCCCAAGAAGTAGGAAATCCATTGAGTGTAGTAGTCACAATTTTATCGTATTTCATTGTCTCTCCAATAGTTTCTAATGGGTCCTTGATCTATGATATTCTCATGAAGTAATTTCAGATTGTTTCTGAGTTGTTCATTGTCACATTTATGATTCGATGCCTTAGAGTAAGCTTATGATCGACATTATTACTTTCATAGACTCTGTTTATGGCATCAAACATTTCCTTCGGTTTCTTAAGTTTTGATTCATTCGGTATCATATGATCCTTGATTGAGTCTTTCAAGATCTGTTTTTCATTGACTTCATTTTTCTTGAACTTTTCTTTGGCATCTTCTTCTTCTGGTTCTGAGAGCACCTACTTGACATGATCCAATAACTCATTCTCTTCTAGAATGAGAAGTACTCTATGTTTCCAAGATTTGAAGTTATCTTCTCTATCCAATCTATCTTCAACTCTCATGTTGGTTGACATTTTCATCGATAGAAACCCCAGATCTGAGAAATTTCAAATTTTTGATCTTCACAGAAATTGCAACCAGAGTGTTGTAGGGGGTGAGCTAGAGTATGGTGAACCACTCCGTGGTGAAATCAGTCCCGATGTCTTGGAACTAGTGCTCAATGAGCTTAACAAAAGTATTATAGTGCAGCGGCAAGGTACTGTTGCAAGCGATCTTCCTTCGAGTGATCAAATTGTTCTAAAGGTAACCATTTTAGAAACCATGTTAGATTTTCTTAATTTACAGAGCAATAGAGTTACCAATGTTCTTTTAATTTAACAATTATATCATGTAATAAGATATAAACAATATAAATCATGAACAAAAGAACACAAGATATTTATCCTGGGAAAACCCCAAATGGAGGAAAAAACCAACAACCTTTCTTAGATAGATTCCATCCAAATAGTTCAACCATAAACCAGATCTCAAGAGCAACAGACAATGAAGAAACGCTAGCACTAGGCTAGTGCATAATCTAGTGCTCCCAGTTTCAACAACAACATAATACAATTGTAGCACACCTCTTCCCAGAGATAACGCACTAGAGAAAAACCACCACAAAGAATAACCAAGAACCTCAGATGTTGCAGTGCAGTGTCTTCATCCTTGACTCAGACTAGCACTCCCTTCTTCAGTGAGTGTGAGTGTGTTCAAATGAGCAAGGCATCTCCTCTATTTATAGTCTTCAATTCACTTAGCTGGGTCGACTTCTTCTCTAGAGATTCTAATTTCACTTTATTATTTTTCCTATGGGACGAATTCTCTTCCAGCGTGTTCTTCATGTGTTTAATGGTCTTCCTGGACTTTTGGAATCTTCTTCTCTTCTAAGAAAGGTTGTCTTGAGGAAAGTACCTCTCTCAACTACCGAAACATCAACACAAACTTGTCTCCTAGGATTGTCATACGAAAAGTTCCCTTGATATTTTTTCAGTGGAAGCAAAGAATCAAGTAGTAGATCATGCAAGTCAAGAAGACATGTGGCTTCAAAAAATTCTTTCAGAGTTTAGATTCCAACAATAGCATCCAACAACACTATGGTGTGACAATCAACCAAATATTGTTTTAATATTGACTAAAACGAGTTTAACAAACTCGTTTGCTTTCAAATTTCCACCATCTAGGTAATTATGTTCAATTTAATCTTGGAAACAATCTTGCGAAACTTTGAGAAATGTCACATTGTAGGTACCGTACTATCTCCTTCATGGAATTTATCCTCACTAACCTTAAATGGGTGTTTTTATTCCCACGAATTTAATCTCCTGCTAAAAATCTTCAAATACCCAGAATATTTGTCAAATACCCAGAATTTTTGTCACATAACAAGAATCTACACCAAATATCATATCAAATACTACTTACAGGATGTGTTAATTACAGATTTCACCATTGAAATAACTGATAGAGAGTAAGGGAACTTCAAACCCTCCAAGTTGCTTCTTGGATGAATGGATAAGGATGAACCTGGATGAATGGATAAGGATGAACCTGGGAAAATGGATAAGGATGAATGGATGAATGGATAAGGATGAACCTAGGCAAATGGATAAGGATGAACCTGGATGAATGGATAAGGATGAACCTAGGAAAATAGATAAGGATGAACCTGGGAAAATGGATAAGGATGAGAAAGGATGAACCTGAGCAAATGGATAAGGATGAACCTGAGTAAATGGATGAATGAGGAAGGATAAGGATAAGTATGAGGAAGGATAAGGATAAGGATATATGAACTCAGTTCATAGAAAAACCCTAGCCTTGTGCCCATGCGAGCCTCTGCTTGATCGATCCAGGACACATCGCAGCAACATAACCACACAGCTCCTGCGCAAACTACTAAGGGCTCTGATCTATAGCCATGAGTGATGACGAGGGGGGGAAACCCCCCTCATATAGAAACATAACCGCTAACGATAGATTGAGAATGAGAGTGAAGCGACTTGCGTTCGAGCTGCCACAGCAAATCTGGGAATAGCTCCTCGCCAAGGAACAGGGATTTCGAAAGGAAATGGAAACAGAAGCCAACATGTCCCAGCCCAGAGCACCCCAAGGATGGGATCCTGGCAAATGCATCCCACAAATGGAAAAGGCACCCAGGTACCTCATAATCTCAACCAGGGTTGGGGAGCACACTTAGTTTATGCAAGAACATGCCCTCATCGACAAATGTTTGGGTCTCTGGCCATCAGAAAGAGACCTGAACAAATGGATCAAACACTAGTGGAATCCCAAAGGAGACTATGAGGTTCATCTCAGCTCGAAAGGCTTCTTCACAATCATATTATATAACTTAGAAGATAGAGATTGCATCTTTGAGAATGGCCCTTACTTCTACAACTCAGCAGGGCTATTCCTAAGGTTCTGGACAGAGAACTTCAGCCTGGATAAGGAGGACTTTACAATGGCACCCATCTGGATCTGCCTCTATTCCCTCCCGCAGGAGTTCTAGCTGGAGGAGATTCTTATGGGAATAGGAAACACAATCAGTCAATATGTTAAAGTCTCAGAAGCCACAAAGCAATGAAAGTACACTTCACATGCCCGAATATGTGTCTACATGAACATAGCTAAAGCCTTACCAGGTGCGGTAATACTGGAATATCAGGATGAGGATTGGTCACAAACCCTTGACTATGAACACATCCCGTTTAGATGTAGAAAATGCCATGAACACAAACACCTATTCAGGGACTACCCTCTTAATGAGCCAGCTCCCAAAGACAGTTAGAATCTGTAGAAAGATGGTTTCACAACGATCCAGATGAGGAAGAAAAATCCCCCTCGAAAGCAAACAGCCGACCCCAGACCAAGGATCTTGACCAGGAACGCCTATGATATACTGAGCCACCTACCTGAGGACAAGGAAATCCAGGATCCACATGACGGATCACAGAAAGGCAAAGACTAGAACCCCACAATATCCCCTTCTAGCCCAAATAAAGAGATCAATGTAGAGGAAAAAGGGGATGTAGATGGAGATACTCTAATGCAAATGGATGCCCAAGATCTGGCAGGCATCGACCTCGAGAAACTGGAGGAAGCCCTCAATCAAAAAGACCTACAAGGCCTTCCAGAAGAACAGCTTAGAAAGGTGCATAAAGTCTTCCTCGATTCAACAGCAGGATCCACAACCCGCCTTGGCATCGCCATGGAATCAAGCTCCGGCTCCAAGAAAATACCACGCGAGAACAAAAGAAGGGGACGGAAACCAATACATCAACTAATCAAAGAAGCTAGAAATATCATGATCAACTCAAGTCAAATACGGAAGCTCTCGGAGGGATACCTCCACCCACACCCCTCCTCATAATGATGAAGATTATCACTTGGAACATTAGAGGACTCAACGACAGATCCAAGCAAAGAATCCTTAGGGATTGTGTCAAGGAGGAAAGCCTAGACATTCTAATGTTGCAAGAAACAAAATGTGCAAGAAAGGATGCTGAAATCATCTTCCAATGCCTATGGAAAGGTTGTAACTACATCCACATGGACTCTGCGGGAGCCTTGGGGGGCTTAGCAATACTATGGAACCCTAACCACATTATCCTTAGCGGACCCTTCTCCACCATAGGCACCTTGTCGACCCACTTTGAAGTAATAGGCTCGAATCAGGAGGGGACCATCATCAATGTCTACGGCCCTTAAGGACAACAGGAAAAAATACAATTTATGGAAAAGCTAACCCAAGTTAAAGCCTTGGAAAACATGCCCAACTGGATCCTAGGAGGGGACTTCAACATGATCATGTCATTGGAGGAAAAAGTAGGTGGGAGCAAAAGACTTGAGCAAGATAGCAGTAAGTTCAAAACCCTCCCTGAACAGTTAAAGTTAGTATACATAGAGAACAACAATGGCACTTTCACCTGGTCTAATCGCAGATTAGGGAATCAACATGTAGCATGCCGACATGACCGCTTTCTCATAGCGGAGGAGTTGATTGAAAGAGACCTCTGCATGGAAAGTCTGATCCTCCCCAAAGTGGGCTCTGACCACTAGCCAATCGCCCCGCAGATAGCTATAGAGACAACACCTAAATTTAAACCTTTCCGATTTGAAAAATTCTGGCTCACACACCCAGATTTCCAACAGCTGGGAAAAACCTGGTGGAACCAATTTGAAGTAGATCAGGGCACCAAGATGTACAGATTTCAACAACGGCTCAAAAACTTCAAGCAAATGCTCAAACAATGGAACAGAACCACTTTTGGCGATATATTCTAGGGCATTAAGGACACAAAGAACAGACTAGCCAAGTTGCAAAGAATTTTTATATCAGAGGCTTGAACTACTGAGCTCATGAAGGAAGAGGAGAAACTATAAATGAAACTGGAGCAAAGAAGAAAGCAAGAATAAATACTATGGAGATAGAAATCCAAGGTGCAGTGGCTAAAAGAAGGGGAAAATAATACAAAATTCTTCCACAGAACAATGATACACCGGAGACACATTAATAAAATAACGCATCTAGAAGATGAGCAGGGAAATCTGATCAGAGAGCATGCCCACATCGAAGAGGAGCTCAATAGATACTACCAGAACCTCCTTATGGAAAGCAAGGAGGACAGAAGTGAAGCCATCACTTGGGTTACCAGTCATATTCCCTCACTAGTCACCCCTGAACAGAATGTTGCTCTCATAAGGCCAGTCACCCAGGAGGAGGTGGACCAGGCAGTAAAAGACATGCCTCCAGTAAAAGCCCCAGGCCCCGATGTCTTTACTACAGACTTCTTCCATCACTGTTGGGACATTATAAGAAAGGATGTCTGGGAGTTTGTTGATGAATCACGAACATCGGGTCAAGTTCTCCAGGATTTCAATGCAACCTTCCTCACTCTCATCCCAAAGGAAGAAAGATTCATGAACCCCAAACAGTTCAGACCCATTGCATTATGTAATGTAATATACAAGATTATAACTAAGGTAATCACAAACCGACTCAAGCCAATACTGCCATTCGTCATTTCCAAAGAATAAGCTGGCTATGTTGAAGGAAAACAGATCATGGATAGCGTCATACTAGCACATGAGGTGATTAGCTCTCTCAAATCAATGAAAACCCCAGGTATGTTAATCAAACTTGATCTCTCAAAAGTGTTTGACAAAGCTAGTTGGCAATACCTCAGAGCTATCCTAAACTCCTTTGGCTTTGATCAAGATTGGGTAAACTAGATTTTGAATCTCACCTCTTTGGCTTTCTTTTCAATCCTAGTCAATGGAGTCCCCTCCCATCCCTTCTCGGCCTCCAGAGGCATTTAGCAAGGGGATCCATTATCACCCTTCCTTTTTGTTCTAATGGCGGAAGGCCTGGGTCGCTACATCAAATCAACAGTTCTGGAAGGAGGCCTCAAAGGCCTATCGTTGCACAACATTAGGCCAGCCCCCTCAAATAGTCAATTTGTCGATGTGATGCAGGAGCATCTCTCCATGCAGCCAGCCAGCCAACCACGTCAGAGTGCACACATTCAAAGGATGAAGGGAGGCACAGCCTCATTTATATTTGTATTGAATGTAATTAAATGGTTTAGTCTGGTGAGCCATAGGAATCCATGCTATTCAGGCGGTGTTTAGGATCGGCCTTTATGGTAGATCTGGCTGAGATCTAGTTCTGGATAGAAGACTAGACTGCCCATTTATTGTAATTGATTGTAAATTAATTAGAGTAGGTAAATCTTGGAGGGAAGCACTAAGAGCACCTCAGGTAAAAGAGATAGGGAGATCTCATTTTGAGAGTGGAGAGGTACATGTAGATAGAATGCATGTAGAGCTGAGGAGAGCTCAGGAATACCTTGTAAAATATATAGGCATTTGCCATTATTAATACAGAGCAGTTTTTCCTGCATTTTTTGTCATTATATGCATGTCTGTGTATGTGTTCATTATATGCTACAATTGTGTATTGTTATCATGCATTTGCAGGGGGTTGTTTGATTTCAGGATTGGGAGGTCTTTGAGGGTTCATGCCATGAGGGCGTGACAAAGTGTTGAGACTCTAAATACCGGTGCACAGAGGATGCGCTTCTGAACTCGTGAGGAGTCAGACAAAGACGTGCTGAGAGCACCAGCCTTGAAGTCAACAATTCATACAGAGGGAGGACTTTTTGGATTACTGAACAACTCAATAGTCAAGGCAGTGTAGCTGAGACACTGTTGTGGATAGGACCTCTACTGGGAGTTCTGTAAGAGCTCTACCAAGAGGGTATCGAGCATGTTCATAGAAGTGCACAGAGGAAAGAGCTCTGTTGTGAGTTCAGAAAGACCAGAATTCCATTGAGGATTCTGAGGAGCTCCGTCTGGAGGACGTCGAGCGAAGTGCGTGAGTGCACAGAGATAGGGAAATTGTTGGGTGTTCTGTGCCAGAGATACCCCGCTGGAAGGGCGTTGAGAGAGAGCGCATATAGCCAGGAGGAAGAACTCTTCGAGTTCTATCATCTGAAGGAAGCATCCACTGAGGGAGCTTTCACTGGGTTACTGAATACCTAGAGCACTCAGCAATAGGTTGCTTGAGTTTGAATACTGCCAAGGGCATAGTATTCTCCATCTATGGGAGAAAGAGAGAATGAGTTTCAAATTGTTTCTCGGTCTGAGCCAGGAGATTCCTGCATAGAGTGCAGTGGAATTCCTCCGCATAGAGTGCGTTGAGGGGCTCATAGTTAAACTCTCATTCTCGTTTACCAGAAATTACATTGGGTTCTTAGAGACATGCAGGAGAGGTGTAGGCCAGGGTTGAAGTCTCAGAATTGAGTCTGAGTACAAGTGACAAGGACTCCTGTTGCAGAGAGTGCACAGAGTCTGAGAGACCCAACATTCCGAGAGCCGTTGAGGTCAAACACAAACAGTGTACGCGAGGAGTCTCTGGAGGAATCAGAGGACTTAAGCTCAGGAGGGATAGTTCCGTGGTGAATACTTTGGGAACAGACCCAGAAGGAGCTCAAACCGAGAGAAGCATTCAAGCGGGAGAATTCTCCAAGGAGGTGGATCAACGGACAGGATTCGCGTCGGAGGATCGCGAAATCTCGCTGACCGTCGGATCGCAGAGAAGTTGCGTGGGAGTTAACCCTTAGTCTCAGAAGGGAACCGACCATCAGATATCGGCATATCGGGCTTCGACATTTGACGAGGCAAGAGTTTCGTGCTCAGTGAAATCATGAGTAGTGATTTCCCGAATCAATGGGAGCCGTTGATCAGGGCAAGGACAGGTGGCGCACGATCCCGAGAACTCGGACTTCGGGGTTTCGGCGTTCGGCGTTTCGGGGTTTTCGACCACAACGAAAACTTGTATCGTGGATTCGCGATCCTTGAAATCCCGAAGTGACGTGGCAAGTGGGATGCGGATTCTAGTGGAGTACAGGTGGAAGCACATCGACATATTGGGGATCGAAGTCCCGATAGAAGGAAGAGGTGGAGGTGTCGAATCCACACATGCCATCGTATATCGGCATATCGGAGATCAGGGTTCGGGGATTCATAGTGTAAGTGAATCACTATTTTGTATCGGCCGATTTCCCGATAAGGAAAGCCCCAACGGAACTGAGTGTTGACTCGTTGACCATCGGGATTCGGGGAAGTGAGAGACCCAATCTCGTGGGTGTCAACTCGCGAATCCGCGAGTTTCGATTTCCCGATTCGTGAAGGGGAGATCGCCGAAGGAGGATACTATGGGTAACTCTAGAGGGGAGTTGGAAGAGCTTGTAACTCTTCGGGCCAGAACTGAGAGAAGGTCCTAGTGGAAGCGGCTGCTCACAGAGGGGCAGGCTGCGTCAAGTGGTATCAGAGCAGGATATCATCTGTACATTGCAGGTGAAGGAAGACAGAGCGCTGGAGGACTCTGTGAGGACTTCTTGTAGGTAGACAACAGTCCATAGACAGTCAGCAGGAATGTAGGAGGATGAATCTGAGCACTCAGGATTTCTGGAGTGACAGCAGCAGATCTGTCGAGGGGACAGATAGACACAGCAAAATGGCTACTGAAGGCCATAGGAAGAAAAGCAAGGCAGAAAAGCTTGCAGAGGAAGCAGAAATGACTAGAGACCTCTATGAATTAAAAGCGGACATAGAGGAGTTCGAACTGCGGATGCGGCAAGATAGGAGGAGGAGACGACTGCGCAAATTGCCAATGAAGAAGGCAAAAGCGAAATGGCCAATCAAACAGCTGATGGTCATAAGACAACGTAGGTTGTTGAAAAGATGGCTGAGGTATGCTGAGAACCTCAGGGCCACAGAAGAAGACATGATTTGTTACTGTTGGCCAGAGACAGGAAAAAGTCTCGATGGTGGTGATGATGATGATGATTGGAATAAATTGGAATCAGTTGATGGTTTCAAATACTGTCGGTTGGGCAGAAAAGAAGAAATTCTAGTTTGCCAGGAGGGCAACGAATTGGGATCAGTTGAGGATCTCAAA
Organism: Picea mariana; assembly: GCA_032191745.1. Taxonomy (NCBI): domain Eukaryota; kingdom Viridiplantae; phylum Streptophyta; class Pinopsida; order Pinales; family Pinaceae; genus Picea; species Picea mariana. Next base: position 4,217 of record JASDQU010500765.1, on the reverse strand, counting down.
GATTGTCGTGAGAGAAGCCAAGGAATTTCGCATTGCCAGCTGAGCGATGATCGGAGATCACTGCGGGATCTCAAAGACTGCCAGGTGGGTAGAAATAAAATGGCGAGGCCATCTAAAGGTCTCGTGGACTCAATGAAGAGTTCAATACAGCAGGAGTTGCTGATGAAGATGGGATCGGTGGATCTCATGGTCTGCTTGGGAAGCAACAGTAGAAGCATCCCATGTGGCCAGATGGGCAGGGATGATTTGAGAAGTCAGATTCAGCCAGGAGAGCTAACAGAGCATATAAGCTCGCAAGAAGATCAGTAGATGCAACTGACTGAAGAGGGGAAACACCAGAATGGTCTTCTGATGATTGGGGGAGTTTCAATATTCCTACCATCTGCCCAGAAGGAGTCAGAAAATTTTGTTGTACATGCAGCAACAGCAGAGCAATCACAGTTGGAGATGACTGTCGAAGAAGAAGAGTTGGAGCAAGCATCTGGGACTGCCCAAGTAGATGCAAAAAGGAATGAGTGTTTGGAGGGACAACTCAAAAATTTCAGCCAGCAAGCTGAAGGAGTTGTAGCACTGAAGCTGACAACAAAAGCTCAAGCGGGAACAAAAGAGGAAGATGAGCCTTCTAAGGAATGGCTCAGCATTTACAGTCGTGGAGATGAGAGGACTGCAACATGGGGAGTTGCAGAAGAAGAGAAAGAAGTTGTAGCACTGAGGCTAGCAGCACAAGGTGCCAAGGAGTAGGCAGGAACATTTATTTCTCCATGGGAGATGGAGCTGGAATTGCTGGAGGATTGGCTGAATAATCCAGAGCCAGCAACAGAACTGACAGAATGTGGGCTGTCAGAAAAGAGGATGACTGAGCAGCAGGTCAATCAGGAAGAAACTGCAGAACTAGAGACTGCAGTAAAGTGGCGATTGAGGGCCACAGATGAAAAAAAAGAAGGTGGTATGGGAGACCATGATGATCTATCCATTGGCCAAAATCTTTTGCAGTTGAGGATACTGCAACAACAGAGCCAGCCACTGGAGCAGC